>VDFB02028134.1:0-26970 GCA_007258455.2 Sequoia sempervirens
AAGGTGTAATGGAGTTGTCATTTTGTTCCATCTTTCTTCAACAATTGTTTGCAATTGTTTGAAGAAAGTCTCTTCAGGGTCTTGCTCTCTTGCATTTATGGTGCACTTGATCTTCTCAAGCATTGAGTCTATACCATCATATATCTCTCCAATGCATGGCTTGTCCATGTCAATATAGCGAATCATACTCAAAACGGGCTCGGTGAAGCTAAGGAGATACTCCACACGATCCCGCCATGAGTCATCTAATACCATGCTCTTAATTCTTGTTGCTCTTTCAATGCTGCTTTGCCTCCATATAGACCAATTGGTGCTAATCACCATGCTAGAAAGTGTTTGCCTTAACTACAAGTCGCCTCAAGACAATTGTGTATTAGGACGAAAGCGGTTTCTACAACTCATTGCAAATTAAAATTTAAAAATAAACTTTAAAGAAGAATTCTAAAATCAGGATTGCACAATCAAATTATGAAAATCAAAAATGACAAATGTAAATATTACTCTTACCTTCAATAGCTCCAATTTTGAAAAATGTTCCTAAAGATCCCTTTGAGACAAGTGGTGCTTGTGACCTAACAACCTAATGTCCTCAAAATTTCAATATACAATTGTTTGATCCATGCAATTTTATTCCCAATCTTTTGCAGCATAAGATTGAGTGAATGGACCGCACAAGGTGTCCAAAAGATATGTGAATATCTTTCCTCAACCAACAACCCTGTAGCTTTACAATTCTTCGCGTTGTCTGTTACAACTTGAACAACGTTGCAGGCTCCCACTTGCTCAATGGCTGCAATAAGAATATTAGCAATAAATTGTCCATCTTTTACTTGCCCCTCACAATCCACGGCTTTCAAAAACATTGCCCCTTTAGGGGACACCGCTATGACATTGATCAAAGGCCAATTTTTTGAGTCCTTCCAACCATCTAAAACAATGGACACACCTGTCTCAACCCATGAATCTCTTATAGGCTTCAATGCATCTTCAACCAACTCAACCTCCTTTTCCAATAAAGTGCTACGCACCTTCTCATAACCTGGGCCCTTGTACCCTTTTGGAGCTTCATTAATTGCTCTCAACATCTCTTTCCAATATGGAGAATGAACAACATTAAAAGATAATCCATTGGCATATATGCATATTGCTACACATTGGTCGGCAAGGGCTCTACTCTCATTTTGAAATGCAACTTCCAAAGGTCCCTTGGCTCTCTTGTTTGCAAAAGGTTGTGCACTTTCAGCTTGAAGATTCGGAATGGCCATAAATGGGTGGTCTTCTACCACAATATTGGGATTGGGATTAGATGGGGGCTGCATTCCCTTTGATTTTTTTTTTTAACAAAGGGTGATTTCCTTTGGGCTTCCCCGCTGATATAGCCGCTTCTGCTCCCCATAATGTATTTTGCAACTATCTCAGGTGGAATAGGGGCATCTTTCTTTCCAAGGCAAGGTGAGATGCCTTTTCCACTTATGCCACACAAATGCGCTTTCACCTTATGGTATGAACTAGAATATGTAACTTCACACCCATTGCAGGTCCAAACATAACCACCGCGACCTGGAATCTGTCTTATCATTTCAACATACTACCATAGAGGAGAATTTGCACTTGTTTTGAACTTTGGGTTTGGTTTAGCTACGGAGCCGGAGGTAGAACCCATTGACATTGTGATTCCTATGGCAATTTGTTTTGCAAACAACACATTCAAAATTTGAATGAAAACAAAATATAATAATTTTTTAAAACCTAGCTCTTTTGAATCTTGCACAATGCATACATTGTGATTCCTATGGCAATTTGTTTTAAAACAACACATTCAAAATTTGAATGAAAACAAAATATGTAATTTTTAAAACCCTGGCTCTTTGAATCTTGCACAATGCATACATTCATTATTCATAGAAGAATAGAAAAAAAAAGTTTTTGTTTGTAAAACAAAAAAAAGAAGGAAAAAATGAGAAAAAAATGAGAAAAACTTACCTCTTTGCAAAAATATTCTTCAACAATCTTTGTGGCAGCCAATGAACACTTGCAAATCTGTAGGAATGGCAATGCAATCGTTTGTAGAAGCCAATGAACACTTGTACAAGGACCTTGGTCGAACCCACAGAGGGACCGGACCAGGACCCGAACCCAGTGCGAACCCAGACCAAGATCGAGCCCAAAACCAGGTGAACCGGCTACATAGGTATAAAGTGCGCTCAACTTGGGAAAAGCAATTATTTAATTGCTAACTATTGAAAAGTTATTAAAATACATTTTAATGTATTTTATTTGGAAGCCAAGACGTACTTTCTTGAAACTCGTGCCTTTTGAGGATATAAGGCATTTTTGGTAATTCAAATTCATTCATGATTTTTTGACTTTGCCATTTGGTTTTTCCTGTGCTATTCTCTAAGACAAGGGTTTGAGCATTTCTTCCATTGGAGAGCGAGATCTTCTTCAGTGTTGAGCATTTTTGAGACTATGACAGACCAGTCGAATTAGTGCATCTGTGAGGACTTCGTTTAGAGGTTCTATTGAGCTATATTCAGAGTTTCTTGTTGAGATTTACTTGTTTGCAATCAAGAAGAGGGTTTCTCCACTTGGGACGCCATCTTCATGTAGTCTATAGTATTCCATAAGGCCGTACAGTTTCCTTGGGCCAGTTGTACCATTTCCTTTGCTTGGCGTACCCCCTTTTGAAAGGTGTGTTTCTTCTACAAGCCAAAGCGCCCTCTATTTTGGTTGTTTCTTCATTGCTTCTTTGGCGTCTACTCCTCTCTACTCTTTGTATCTAGTTTTTGAGTGGGAGAAGTCAATTCTGGAGCTTCGGCATTCATATTTGTCAATTTTCACCATTCCTAGCTGGCAAGTGGACTTATTTTCTTATTTAAATAATCCAGAAGAGAAGGGGCGCATCATTTGTGATCTCATTATTGTAGTTGTTAATTACTTTCTGCAATTACAATTTATCAGAAATAGCTCAAATCTAAGTTTTATGAGCTTTTATATGATGCACCCCTTCTCTTCTGTCTACAAACTTTCTTTAAAAAACTAAAAAAACACAAGAAGATTTAATAAATACTACAAGGGTTTGGTTGGAGCCAGTTGGGCTCATCACAATGTACTCTTCCTATGGTGGTTATTTCTCCTCATTTGGTGTCTCTTATATATCCTTTTCCTTCAATAGTCATGATTCTTCACATGCCCCTTGACTTTTGATACAATTAAAATTTAATTTTATATTTTATAATATATTATATTTTTTTTATATTTTAATTTATTATTATAATCATATTTCGAAAAAGGGAGCATTACACCCCACTATATAGGTCTGAGTTAGTTAATCCATCATCATCAAGTTTATCTACTATGAGGTTTATGACAATTGGCTTTCTAAAATCTACTCCAACCTTGGATGAACTTTAGAGTCACTGTCCTTGTGGTTTGTCTTGAGGTGAATGTGGAAGAATGTCTCTAAACTTATCTGAACTAAAACAATCGATGTCTATGTATTGAGCCCTATGGCTTTGTGTCTTAGCTCAACAATATGTATAGAAGGTATAGGTTAGCCTCTAGACACTAGCAAGGACTATTCTTCCAAAATTAAGGGCATGATAAGCTTGGCCATGACTTGGCTATGAATGTGTTATAGAAACCTACTAGCTTGCATTTAACAATGATGCCAACTTAAGCAATTATGATTTGATGGTGTGGAATCTGGATAACTCTTAGTATGTATGGGCTAGTTGATTTGTGTATCGTAATGTATGCCTGAGCTAATCCCTAGGTGTTCTTGTGAGGTGTATAAGAGCCAACCACCCATGTGTGTGTATTACAAGCGAGAGCTAGGCACGTTATGTACAAATGATGTATGCTTGAGCCAATCACTGTGTGAACATAAGACATTGAAATGATAGGGTCCCTATGTGGTTTTGTGTGTGTTTTCATACACTAATGAATTGCATGAAACCAATACTTGGTTGGAATGTGTTTGTTATCATTCTATTGTAAATGGATTAAGTTGAATAAAAAGCTTAATTAATAGTTGTGAATTAAAAGCACGATCAAGGTTCTCATACAAGAGGAGAAGATCAATTATATCTATCTTTGGTGTATGAACTACGAAACCTTTGATTCCCAAAAGGGATACATCGACAAGGTCATCACAAACAAATCCTTGAAGATTAGATCTAGATCTAGGGATGACCCTAACATTGGGAGCTTATCGCATTCTAGTGTGAGTACCTGAGGGCTAAGTGGTAGCGTAGAGTTGTTGCCACGACCATGCTAGACAAGGCTTGAAATTGGCACTTCTAAATTAGATGGAAGATTGTTGATTGATCAAGTTAGTACTTGTTGGGGAAAAAAATTATTGGCATTGTTTCAAACCTTTGCAAAGAAAGAATTCCTAAAACCAATTGAGACTCGATTTGTTTCCCATTTCATTCTACTAGAAAAGATGCTTGACTTGCAAGAGATGTTGCAACTTACGATTGTAACATAGGATCGAAACAAGTGGAAGGATTCAAGAACTAAGTAAGGGAAGAGGTTGGAGATTATGATCAATAATATTTTTTGGTCAAATGTGAATACATCACATCTTTTATACAATCTTCTTTTACCATCATCAAATTTGGGGATTAATAGTCCCAATCTAGGGGAGATTCACAAGTGCAATGATAGCATGCTTGGCCAAATGAAGGTAGCAATTTATTAAAGAGACCCCACCCTACAATTGTATGATGAGCATATTCACCCCATCATCCAAGAAAAGGTAGAAGTCAAACATTCCTTTATACATGGCTACATATGCTTTGAATCCAAAATGGTATACAAAAATATCTAGTAGAACTCCTATTAACAACCACAAGGTAACATATGGCCTCATGAAGGCCGTTAAAAAAATGTACACTCCAAAAGAAGCTTCATTGATTAGAGTGGATTAAGTTCACAAAAGTAGATGGCTAAGACTTTGGCACGAATTGATGAGCACACTTTGGCACAAACCAAACCAATTGGTGGTCAATATGTGACCTCCAAGACCATTGTGTGCACTTACCATTCATCTTCCTTCATAGTTTTTTAATTCCTCTACTACTAAGAGGAACACATCCACATATAACTTTATCCACTCTCTACAGAGAAATAAACTTACCTCTACAAGATCGAAAAAGCTTGTTGCAATGCATAGTGCCTTCCATCAAATTGATGGCAACACACCTAAGTATAGGTAAATCACATCACAATAGTGCAATGTAGAACCCATGAAGTCGCACAAGTTGATGACGACCACACGTAGAGATGGGATTGCATGATACAATTCCTTCTTAGTGATGAGAAGTGTCCTAGATATGTAGTTAAAGATGATGATGGCTCTGATTTTTTAGCTTAATGCTCAAACAAAAACAGCTATGGATATCTATTTTGGCAATTAAATTGTTGTTTTGATGCTTGTCACTTGTAGACTGAGACTCTAGTTGATACTTCGAATTTCCAGCTTACCAATTATTTGTAATAGATTTTGAATTTCAACTATATAATCATTGATTTTCACATTTTTACATTTTGTCATTTGATGTATGATTTGACAACTGGCATGGTTCACCTATCAATTTGAATTATCACTGATCAATTATTGTACTATGTTCTCAATTTTGTTACCTATTATAGAACATAAGTTGGAATCGCTAGTAATCGTTGATCAGCATGCTGCGGTGAATATGTACCCAGGCCCTGTACACACCGCTCGTCACACCCTAGGAATTGGTTTCGCCCAAAGCATTGGACCAAGAATCACCAATCCCAATCCCCACCACCACTATAAATTACATATTTTTTGTCATCCCCTCACCATACCCCTGCATCCCCAAAATTTTGGAAAATTTGTGTCATCCCTACATCCCCTTGTCTTGGGAACTTGGAGAAATACTGATTGACTATGACTTTAGAAACAATTCTGCATAAAATCAATATATTTTATATATATTTTTAGTGCTGCATCCCCTCTTCCGTCTGCTGAAATTTGGATGACTCATTCTAGACATCCCCAAAATGAATATCTTTCTTTTGCATCCGCACAGCCCCAAAATTTGTGAGGTATTGCAATAATGTTTTGTGCAGCTTCATTAAATAAAAATGATTTCCTAATTACATCTCTGATCGTTGCAAACTAGTAGACTACACCTTCGGGTATTACATGGAATAATGCATTTGGTTTATTCATATTGCATTACTTTTGCCTTTGTATTGTAAAGGTAATTAGAACAGAGCCATGAAATTTAAGATAAAAAAGTAAAGAACTGTTCCAAACTGCAAGGCTAAAATTTAATCAACATAATGTTTGAGCACTATGTACCTGAACTTTGTGAAGCATAGCAATAGTCTTTGTTTGCAGCATTCTTACACAATAATTATTTCCTAATTAAAGATCATTACACAGTCGTTGATCACACCTTTGGGGATTACATAGAATAAACTTCAATAAAGCATTTGGTTTAGTGCATTATTTAGTACATTGTATCGTAAAGTAAGTTGAATATAGCCATTAAATTTAAACTGAAAAATAAACTTGTACCACACAAAAATCTGCAAGGATAAAATTTACCAACCATGACCTTTGCACACTCCGTGCTTGAACTTTTGGTAGCAAAATGAACATCATTGCTATTAGCTGAAATAGGAGCCTCAATATTAGAATATTGGTTGCATTTTGTTGGGTTTTCAATTATCATAATATCATCATCACTGGAATAAGCCCCTGTCTTTGTGCTTTCCTGATCTGATCCACTGCTTACAGTTTTATCATCATTAGGAATATATTCGTCATCACTGTCTGGTATAATTTCTTCATCCATTGAGTTATATTTAACGTCCTGAAGGTCATCATCTTGATGTTCAAAATCTCCATCAGAATTATTTTTTTCAAGTGCACAAGAATCATGCTCAGAACCTGCCAAGACATCCCAGTCTTCAGTAAGTTGTGTGCAGTCTGCCAGCATTGCAAGGAAGTCATCGCCACAATGTTCCACTGAAATGAAATCTTGTCCGTCATCCCCTAAAAGGAAAAGAAAAGGATGTGATAAATAAAATTTATCCCACTATATAACTTAAAGTTTGCAAAATCACTATTACCAGTATTGAGTCAAAGCCTTGTGACATAGAAATAGAAATATGCCATTTAAAGTCCTCAGAACAATATATACAGAGGCCAAAACAGCATATCAAAGGAAATTATACAAGAAAACAATACAGAAATAGTTGTTGACATAAAAAAAAGCACAAATGGAGCTTTTGTCAAATATTTCACATTCTATTCTTATATAATTCTATCTTGGTCATGCATAATGATCCCAAATATGAATGTCTCTATAATTCTTGCCAGCCCAAATGAAGTCTCCTTGTTTATATATAAACACACAATACACATATGTATATGTATACATATACACATATATGCATATATACATGCACATGTATACGTATATCATATACAAATACATGTGTATATGCATATACATGTATATATACATTTACACATATACACGTATATGTATACATATACACATGTATATGTGTATATAATATATATACATATACACGTGTATATGTATATGTATATATATATGTGTATATGTATATATATACATATAGAGAGAGAGAAAGAGAGATAGACATACACACATATATACATATATACATATACATAGTATGTGTATATATGTATGTATGTATATACGCATGTATGTATGTGTATGTGCATGTGCATGTATGTGTATGTGTGCATTGTTAGCCCATGAATAATCAAAATACTACAGAAATAGATACAACAAAATTAAAACTGAACATTCAAAACAGCAGTGGTGTGATGGTAATGAGGGGTGTTCATAAGAGTGGGACCCTATTTCAAATCTTCCCATCACCAATAGATGAACCTTAACTCTAGCAACAAGTGTCAAGGTTCTGATGCAATAATTATGGGGTACATTCAAGCATGATCTGTGTTTACAGATCCTAAGAATGTGGCTCAAGCATCCCCGCACCGCATTAAAAGCAGCTCACAATCTCACCCATCATTTGCCAAGCAACCAAAAAGTACTGAGAGAGAAAACACCTCTCAACGGTCTTATAACAAAATATAAGAACCAGATAAATCATAATCCCATGATAATACAAGATCACGAATACCTGTATCATATGATATTTGTGATGCTTACATATCACAAAGCCAACTATTGAGTCAACAATTTATTTCTTCTCTTATTCTATATGACCTCTTAGATCTACTCTTTTTTTATTTTTCCCGTTGTTATATTTAGCATGCTTACAAAGGTACATGTAGATGCAAAAATGTGGAAGTATTTGGCAAAGTGCAAAAATGACCCCACAAGCAGTTATGGGCTCATATGCACAAGAAGGTATTCAACAATCTGTTTATTAGTTAAATATTGTGCGTATGTGCATATTTAGGTATGTCTATATTCATGAAAAAATATAACATCCTAACAAGCAAGATATTAAAAGCGAAGTACTCATTCTGGGTCAAGAACAATCTAAAATACTGCAAGAGAGATTTAGATACAATATCATTTGATGATTTTATCATTTATCATACACCATCATTTATGAATGCATGTTCGTAAATACACAATGTAGATTGGTTCACAAAACTGCAAAGAGTAATAAAATTTGTTGGCAATGTAATGTTCGTAAATACACAACATAGCAACCTATCCCATTTTCTCGAAGACAAATGGACTTTCTATGTACTTTCAGGAGGGTAAATGCAAATTATTTTGTTGTGGCTACTAAATAGTTCAATGGGTAGGCTGAAGCTGAAGTATTACCTAGTAATAATCCAAAAAGAAGCAAAAATTTCATGTTCTCCAGCATCTTTACACAACTAAAGACATCCTATAACTGTAAATTGATCAAAGACAGCACAATGGCAACAGAGATATAAGCATCTGCTCAAAAATCTGAAAATATGACAATCTTAAACTTGATGCTGCTCTTGCCAAGGCGATGCAAAGTATCACAAATAGGACACTGCTGGTGGGCATCAAAATTGAGGATGGAATCATCAAAGTAAAATTGATGAAAAGGTGCTCTAGATATCCCTCCTTGAAAGATGCATTCCACATTATGTCAACTATACCCTGGCTGAGAAATAATACAATTAACAGAAAAATGAATGCCTTTTCTATTTAGTGGAGATCTTCAGTATTCATAATTTTGTAGAGTGGAACCTATGGAGCACCTTTGTAATGCTACTTTTCTCCAAGTATAAAATTGAATAAATTTAAAATATCAGAGTTAATTTTATATGGCAGCAGATTCAGTAGTTTTAATAACTAAATTTAAAGATAACAAATTATATCCTAAGTTACCAAGTCCTCCTATTCCACTCCGCCCCTAGTACCCGACAAAATTCGTTGTGGGTTTTGGTTCAGTTCAGGTTCGCCGTGGGTTTTGATTCAGTTCGGGGTCGCTGTGGGTTCTCCTAGGGTCCTTCTCAGGCACCCCAGGTTCCCTGTGGGTCCTTTACGTTAATGTACGTTAATGAGTAACAGGTAGGTAATTTGTGCAGTAACAGGAAATGTCAGCTTTTTGGAGACATTGGGTATGGTTTGCTGTTAAATGTATATGCATATGTATGTATTTATGTATATATATGTGTATGTATATATGTATATGCATGTATTTATGTATGTATATATGTTATATGTGTATGTATGTATACATACATACATAAACAGGTAGGTAATTGGTGCAGTAACAGGAAATACCAGCTTTTTGAAGACATTGGGTATGGTTTGCTGTTAAATGTATATGCATATGTATGTATTCATGTATGTATATATGTTATATGTGTTTGTATATGTCATGTCCCCAATATTGTAACCAATCAACTAAATAAAATAAGATATCAAAATTATAAAATTTCAATTAAATATTATTACAATCATCACAGATAATATTGTAATAATAGTATACCACCGATATTATTAAGTGAATTATGATGATAACTAATAAACAATAAAATAGATGATATTATACGTGATTAAAGAGACTATAGAAAACAATACAAAATAATAATTACACCCAAATTTCCGAAGGGAACTAATCTTTGACCAGCGAAATACGAAGACATGGTAGAAATGACTCATCTCCGTGTATGTATGGAAGTTTACGAATGCATACCTTCGCTAACATAGTCAAATATATTAAAAATAAAATCAACAATGCAAAGGCAAGGTTAACATACGTTAATCACTAGCATTTAACAATAAATGGGTATCTCCATTCACAAAGGACGCATCTTGTCAAAGGGACGTGATTTTCCATACCTTAGAAATTGAGGACGCCAAGAGCGATCTTAGCATCATCGTGGTAACAAGAGGAAGACGAGTAGGAAGCAGATAACATGGAAAATACAGCACTCAGGTGATGTATTCACTTGGCATTAATATCTAACATTTCCAAATATGACAACAGAAAAATCATTCACAATAAATGACTAACATCCAATGCATTAATTTCTAGTTCCTGCAATGGGCTCTCTCTATGGCCCAATCTGTTTGCTTCTGTGCTGTGTAAAATCATTGATTGTTTCTATCGAATATGTCTGAACCTGAATATGCACATCTTATGTAAAATCTAGCATAGTCTAATCATTAAGATTGCTACACCTTATTGAAATGGCAAATCCTGATTACTGTATCGATCAAAGCATTGTCTTTTTAGCAAATATATAATCCCGATGCCATTCACATATCAGTAGAAAGGAATATTGATAGGATTGTCCATAGGCAGATATATATATTATTTCTTCATTAGTTTAGAATTGCATATGCATAATAAATGTTGCTAATCTGATTATTGGTGCAATGCTTTTTTTAGTATTATCATGATGATAATTGTTCTAGGACATGATGTTGATATTGACTTAAAGAATCATTGATGAATGCAAATGTACTTGATTGCTTAAAGATTGTCTTCTAAGTGTTTGCAAACCTACTAGGGAGGAAGGGCCTAAGAAAAGTGGTGCCTAGAAACCCCACTCAAGATCCGCCACCGGAACCCAAGGCAAGGATGGGCCATGGATGAGTGGAAGCTCCACTTAAGATCCACCCAGTCCAAAGGCATGGGTGGGCCATGGAGCGGTGGGGTCCCACTCAAGATCCGCCTAGGCCATGGAGGGGCAATAGGCCTAGACCGCTTATAAGCTCCGTTGGCTTCCCCTAGTAGGTCAAGTGTCTTCCGAGGTGATGACATGGGTGGAGAAAGTAGGTACTAAGTTCCCGAGAAGAGAGTGTTGTGGTATACAACCTCTTGGGCTTGGCAAAGGACTTCGGGCGGATCTACCCATGCCACTCCTCCTATGTCTTCATAACTACTTTGTGATTATGTTTATATTTTGGATATCTAGATATTAGTGCTAACAGACATATGTATATGTGGAAATGTTATTCATTTGGTGAATGCAGATCTCAATCCAAGATCCCTTCATTAAAGAGAACATTTACTTGAAAAGAAGAAACCCTAAACCTACTCAACAAGCAAATTCTAGGGAAAAGCAGGACAAGGGACATTACAGTATACATACATACATACATACATAAATATATATATTCCCGTTCCCATACCCAAGGGAAAAAATTGTTGTACCGCTATACCCGTACCTGTATCTAAACCCATAACAAAACCAGCAACTTAGATTATATCTATAATTTAGATACAAACACACAAAAATGCTTATTAATTAATGTTAACTAGTTTAAGACTTAAGCACATTAAAAACATCATCAATAATACATAAATTGGAATCCAACAATATGAATATGTTCAAATAGAAATAACTAACTTATTTAAAGAATATAATTAAATCAACTCCATCTCATTTATAATTAAAAACATCTTGGAATGAGTTCAATACTGATCTTAATCATAGCTCTTGGAAAAGTCACTCTTACCCTAGGAAGATGTCAATGGTATTGGCTCTCGCTATGGAACACTTTGGAGGACCTATGTAAAAACATAGTTTTTGCTTACTCACACAAAAAGGTGTGCCTACTCACACAAAGTCTTGGCCAAAACAATCTGGAGTGTACTCTATAACCCAAGTTGGACAGTCCCATATGCCCCTTCTCCAATGCCCATAGCCCCACCAAACCACTTTACTCTTCCTTGAGTGATCTCCATGCCCTTTCCATGTCTCACATAAATGCTTTATATAAGCCTTAAGGGTTGGTTTTTAAACAATCACACCCTTTCACAATGGCTGTTTTTAGTAATTATTAAATAGACACATTTATTCTTCCCCTTTTAAAGGAGTTTATATAAATATTCTTTATTAATTTCCATTTTAACCAAAGTATCATATTATCCTTTATTTTTTCTATCTCCTTTTAATGCTTTCATAACTTTGTTTACTCTCAAGAGTGACTTGACGAATTACGAGAGTAAATGAGAATGTAAAACACAAAACATGCATAGGAAATATTCATGAACACATAATTTGCACAGAATAATGGTACTTTCATTCATTAATGCAATAGGTACAGTATACAATCATCTGTGCTATGTCATGTCCCCAACTACAATGAAACAAAACATATATATAGTTGCTAACAGTGGTTGAGAACACCAACCTTCGTGACTCCTCGTTACAACTAATCACAATGGTCGAGGACTTCATTCCCAAAAACAACTTCTAACATAAAATACTTGCTGCATACATTAGAGTTTTATTTAATTACATTAATTGGCCAACTAAACAACATAATCACTCTCGGCCAACTACATCATCCCCCCCACAAAAGAGGGTTGTCTTCCAGATAATGAAACACCAAAATGGGGACTGCAGAAAGGAAAATATCAATAAGGATGAGAGGGTGCCCCTAGATGTACTAATGATGTAGGGGTAGTGGTTGCTGACCGTTGTTGTTGCAAATGTTGAAGTTTTTGATTGGCAATCAGCTGCCTCTCTCTCGTTGTCTTCACCATTTGCACTGCCTCTGAGAGTTTTGCCTTTGTCCTCTCAAGCTCTTGGCTCCTTCCCTCTAACTCCTTGTCCTTCTCTTTCAATTGGCCCTCCCTCTCAGCTAGAGTCTCTTTGTCTCGACCAACTATGCATCACGCTCTGCCAACAATATTTCCTTCTCGCCCAACTGTGCATCACACTATGCCAACAATCTCTCCTTCTCAACCACTGCCTACTCGAGAGTTGTGACTCTCGTACGCTCGGCTACAGTCACTTGAGCCAGTTGCTCCTATGATTGACGGATTTGATTCATTAACTCCGCTTTGCTACTCTCTGCCTACGCCAAGGCTTTGTCCCTTGCCTCAGTTGCTTCCTGAATGGAAAGTATTTGGCGTCGCCATCAAAGGAACACATCTTTGTAACTCTTCTCCATACCATGTGTATCATAAGAAAAAGGGAACCCTAAGTTTAATGTCTAAACCTAGGATTGCTTTTTGCTCCCTTTTCAAAAGTACATTAAGATGCAAATCCACAAGGTGTTTTCATTGACTTTCAACCAATCAAGGTGAGTCAATCAAACCTATATCTGATTCTTTTGAGCCTGAGAAATGAAATGAACTGATTTGCTATGATTAACTAAACTCAACTATGTACCCAAATATGAAAAATGTAATAAACGGATGATTAACACACTTAAACAACAACCTACAGGAAAATCTGGGAAGTGCAAAGGAATGTGTACCTATCACCGAAAGTTGGATCTGAGTGTAGTAAAAGGACTGAGTCGCCTTGGGGCGAATGGGTCTTTGTAAGACTTTTCTGAAACTTCAAATTTGATCCTGCAACTCTCTATCTAGTCTCTGATGTCTGCCTTGTAAAACTTCATCTTCGGATCCGAATGTAATGTCCCTTTTTTTAGCCATATGCTTTTCAATGGCCAATAGCCTATTTTCGCAGTCTCGTAGGCTATTCGGAGAAAGTTTTAGGGTTTCCAAGATTCTTAGAGGTTTCTCGTTAGTTTTCAAGGTTTTGTTGCAAGAATTTGCCAAAAGGATTTTTGGGTCTCTCTAAGTTTTTTGAGAACCTTGGTGGGCAATCACTGCTATTTCTAGCAATTTCTATTGTTAGTACTTACTATTTTTAGTAAGTCATGATAGCTGCTCAGAATGTGCTTATTTTGAGATTGGAGTCACTTACTATTTTTAGTAGTATGCTATTTTCAATAAGTGTTATTTCTATAGTGGTCTTGGCAACATTTCAGGGCAGGGTTTCCAATTTTAGTAGTGGTGGCAATTGCAATGGTTGGCATCTTGGTACTTTCAGCAATTGGCTTCTCCACCATCTTTGGAGTTCAAAAATAGAAGGTTGGCAACTTAGGTTGTTTTATATTGCAAGTTGCCTTTTGACCCCCCACACCTAAGAAACATCAACTTAGGTTGTTTTAAAAAGGGGGAATAAGTTGGATATCAAGTTTGAGGGACTTAAGCATTTTAAAAGATAAATTTATGAATATTCAAAAGTGGATGCCCAAGTAAGAGGGTTATAGTGATTTTAATTCAATATTATATTTCTCCAAAAGTGGCATCCCTTTTTGGAGGGAAAAGCATTTCAAATTCATGGGTCTCAAAAGCTATTTATATGCCCTCAGTTGCTCTCATTTGTCATGTTGATTGATGATAACAAAATGTTGTCGAAGTGACGATTGAATCCCCTCGAGAGCTTTGGAGACAAAAACCTTCAAAGTTGTTCTAGTTTTGGAGTTGAGAGATTACTCCCTAGCTGGACATTGGAGTGGCTTCACTATAGGAGTCACCATTGGAGTTTTTGGTGAAAGAATTTCAGTTTGCTTTCAATTATGGATTGTTTTGATGTCTTCTAGCTATGCATTGGTGTGTTAACTCTTCTTGCAGTGATTGGAAGCATTTTGGAGTGGATTTTAGAAGTTTTCAGATTGCTAGTTGTCTATTCTAGCCCTAGGCCGTACCACATGGTTTGCACTTGCGGATTGGAAGTCTTCGTAACATTTTGTGGGCATTGATGCAAGAGAACCTACATCCTTGGGCTCCTCTTCTTGCCCAAAGGCACTTTTTTAAGTGGAGAGTTTGATTTTTAAAAGGTTTGTAAAGAAACCACAGAGACCACACGAAAGGCCTACAATACATTATTGATAGAAGAAGCAATACAAATAAATAGCAACCAAAAACAAGTGCAATACTCTCTTGTCACAAGTAGAGGCAACAAAGCAAAAGGTTTGTCAAGAAACCAGAGGGGCCACACGAAAAGCCTACAATACATTATTGATAGAAGAAGCAATACAAATAAAATAGCAACCAAAAACAAGTGCATAAGAGTTGGGAATAAATGTACATAGTGACACCACACCTACAAAGGAGGACACAATAAAACATGCAGAGGGAATAAAAACAAAAGAACAAGAGGAGGCATCAAGAAAAGAAGGGATGAAAAAGGACAAAGAAAAATCAATGGTGGGTGAGCCCAACACACAACCTCCAACAAGGAAAATATTATTTCCTCCACTAATGTCTCCACCGTCAAATCCAGCAAAGAAGATCAAAGGATTCCTAGCATGGCAAAAGCAATTACAACCTCTAATCACTCTACCACAAACCTTATTCACACCAACAACTTTTGGGCCTTTGGCCCTTAACGTAGATATTACACACACCTCCCCTATCAAAAATTTTTGGATAGGAGATATACTAAACAACACTACAAGGGAGGACATCTTAATTGGCATGTGGAAATAACTAAGTCTCTAAAGGAATCATTGAATACTATACAAGCAAACCTACCACAAATAAGCAAACACCACACTGTCATTGGATCCAAAACGTCACACAATAATAAGTGAGATTGTAGCAAAATTCCAAAACCAAGGAAGACAAAGGGAAAATATTGAATAGGAATAAATGGCAGAGCATGAAAAGAAGCAATTGAAATAAGGAAGAAGTGAGCCACCACACAAATAAAGCTAAAAATAGAGGTAAATAACATGCAAGGAACCTACAACAATGTCAAACACATTGTATCAATTTTGCTTAAGTTGGCCCGCATCTATAAAAAGCACTCAAAATTCGATTGGAAAACATTGAAAATCAAATTATGCAGGCATCCATCACCTATAATGCAATGAAATACCTAGATGGCGGTGTTGATGTGTGTTTTATCATCCACCAAACATTCAGAATAAAAATGTCCAAAGACACTCTATCCTCTCTTGAAAAACCACCGCATAGGCGATTCCAAGGTTTCTTTAGTCGGGTCTCGACGTGTGGATAAGTTCAGTGGTCGTTGTGATTTGCTGGTAATGAACAAGGGGACTTACGTAGAAAGTCTGCACAAGCTAGGGACTTAGGAAATTTATCTTTGTAGGTTCTCAATTAGGACTTTCAATTGTGGATCTCAAAAAAATGGCAAAAAGAATAGGGTTCAGAGAATCTAGTCTAAGCCTAAGAAATCAAGAGACAGTAAGGACTTGGTGAAGCGAAATAAACCACACTTTGTTTCGCCTCCTGCAGGACAACATACGCAAAGTGGGTGCAATCTTCAAGGGGTTTGTGAGAATAATTTTCAAACCTCGGATAAGGTTGAAGTTAGGCTTCCACACTTAGGAGCTCAGGCTAACTTTACGCATCGGATGAAAATCATTCATCCGAAGAAAGTATGAGCTACACTTCACCAATGAGTCGATACGATCAATCTTTCATTCAATTAACAACTTTTCAAAGCAAATTCTATTTAATCTAAATTTAACTCTAATCTATGGTGGAAGATAATATGTAACCTCGCTTACTATTCAACAATAAGAAGTGATTCAAGGCAAATCATGCTCAAGAGCTTTTATCATTCAAAATAGTCTCAATGCGACAATATACATAACAAGTCTCCACACCAAATGAAAATGAGAGAGCACTAGTTTATATAGAGCTCCAAAAATGAAATAGACGGCCGAGATTTAAACAAGATTAACGGCCCAGATTGTTACAACCAAACCCTAATTAGGGTTTCCCAAAACAACAAGAGTTAACCATCAGAAAGCTATCAGAAAAGTGGCAGTTCCAGCTATAATCAAGGAGAGGCGTCCTTATCCATTCGAGTGGCATTGTGTTTGGCGAATCTGGACACTACGGCAATGACTTCGTCCATCGTGACAGGAGGTAACATGCTGATCCGGAATTCTAGTCCGTCCAACTTCTCGGCGCATCTGGCAAAGGTACCTTCCCAATCTGTCTCCTGCTTCTCAAAATCTTTCCGAATGGATGAGAGTCTTGCCACTCTCGCAAAGTCCTGCTTCGAAAATGGTCCAGCGGTCGGGAAGAAAGTTTCTTGAACTTTTTGCTTCAGTCTCTCTAACTGCATGTCGTTCTCCCGGATGACTTCACGGTCGAACACATCTGTAGTTATCATGCACATCTTCTCCTGGATTTTCCTGACCTGTTCTTCAATTCCAAGCCCATCGATTCTCGCCTTCTCCAATACTTCTTCTCTTATTGTCACTGCCCAAAACCAGTGATGAAAATCATATGCTGCCCCTGCAGCAATCACCTTTTTATCAACTAACTCCTCCCTCGGAGTGCTCTTCAAAATCCTAAGGCTCGGAATAAGCCTTTCTTGCATATCCGGGATACCATCCCATGTCTCTGCCATATCCATCAACCTAGAAAGAAACGAAGAGGTTCGTCCATAAGCAAGCGCCAACCTCTCCATGAACAAGGCAGCTTCCATGCCTTCACCTGCCATCCAGTCTTGCGCTTCCCTGGCTGTCACCATTCCATGCTCAACTTCCTGAGTCATCTCCTGTGATGAATTGAGGAGAGGAGGAACAGTTGCATTGCCTTGATCTAGCGGCTGGGTCAAATGTTGTATATATTCTTTGAGACGTTTGACCTCCTTTTTATACTCTTTCTTCTTGGTCACTTCCTTTTCCAGTCTCGCTTTAATGGTCGAGACGGAATTATCTAACTCTTCTACTTCCTGACCTTTTGAAGTCGGACCAAGGTCAACAGTGGTGATAGCATACTCCTGCGGAGTGATTTCGTCCTGTGGCTTATCCACTGTAGGTACTGCAATGTGCACGGAACGGTGGCCTGTCTCATTCCTCTGGATGGTGGAAAACTTCTTGGCGGGCTTCTTGGTAGCAACTTGTTCTAATCTTGCCAAGAAATCGGCAGTATCGTCCTCTTCTTCCTGTTGAGCCTCAGCAGGCACCTGAACTTTCATTCTTTCTAATAGCCAGTCTGGAATGGTTGACTGTTCAATGCCATCCTCTACTTGGACCTCGTCTTCGTTTGGAACATCCATGACTCCTCTGAGGGCGGAAATCATTCCTTCCTCTAAGTCATTATCCCGGACATCCATGTCATTGTCTGAACCTAAAATCTCTGTGCCTGCTGGTGATGCAGGCTCTTCATCATCTAATTGGATAGGTTCATTGTTCACTTCCTGAGCTGCAAGAGGTTCGAGCATCTCAACCAAGGAGTCGTCTATATTAGCCACCAAATGGTCAACATTCCTGGACGCCGCTGACCGAGAAGGTCCTCCTTTATGCTTCTTGGAAACAGGTTCTGCACTTGGCACCATTTCTTTTCTTTTCTCTCCAATCCCAACAAGTCTTGATGGGATGCCCCGGCATTAGAGGAATATGACTCTGATTCGCTCAACAGATCATATGTGAGCGTGATTCCTTTTTGTCTCAATTCCTGAACATGATCATCAACCCACCACTGAGAATATTTCGTCACTGGCCTCATTAGGGTGGCTAGGTCTGCATGCTCTGGCTCTGACCACTTCACTGGAGGGAGAGGTCGACTTTCCTCAAAGCGAGGTTGGACGTGGTTTCCGTCATCCTGAAGCTGATCAGGTACTCGGCAGAACTCAATTGTTCTCATGAAATCTACGGACATCCTGGACCACATCTTCCGTCTGATCTCGTATTCATCGGCAGCATTTGCCCAATAATCCTCCAGTTCCGTTCTGTGCTTATATCTTCTTCCTTCCACTGTCCGGATGTTATGATGTGGGTCATAATTGACCCTGGACTTGTATGCCGTGAAAGGGTACCATTGGATCTCCAACCGTGCACTCTCAGCTGCTTGGGCGGATGGGCAGTACTCTAGCATGTTCCCGATGAAGAAAGGGAATGTGACGGACGCCTTCTTGGTCGGCCTCTGAATATTCTGGTACTCTTCTAATTGTCTCAAAACCTCGAGCAATACCATCCGATTAGTCGGATAGATAGGCAATTTATAGGGATTTCCAGTAAATCCCTGGATCCTGATATATGTGAATTTCGGGAATTGGATGAACCAAGACCCGTATTTGCTGATAAGGCTTTTTGCTTCATGGCTCAGCCTTTGATGTATTCCTCCTTGGAGCTTTCTGGTGATATGCATTAGGAATGCATCATGCACCCTCCTGAAGTGAGTCTTTTCTTTCAATTGGAGCTGAGGATAGCAGTCGTAAGGCCTGAGCTCGTTCTCTCCATTGCCAATTCTGCCTTTGCAGACCAGTCCTGGATATCTGTATGATCTGGCCAATAGGTATATCACATATGAACTCATGTGAAAAGACTTAGTCTCTTCAAGGTTGATCAGTTGCTCGTGAAGGTTGTCACTTATCATCCGTGACCAGTTGAACATCTTAACTCCGGAGGTGACCTCGTCGATGAAGTAGTACATCCAGCTTTCAAAGAAGGCGCCTTGCGGATTGCCTGCGATCCTGTTCAGCATCAGCACGATATCTCCAAAATCTTCCTTGAAATCCGTGCGGCGAGGTCTCTTGGGCATCTTCTTGATTGATGGCTTTGGCTTGTCCATCCATACCTTGTTGACTGTGGTGGCGCACAAATCTGCCTTGCTGTCATATAGCATTTTGGTTTCTTCTTTGGTCTTATAGACCGTTCTTGAATGCTCAGGGATGCCAAAGGTTTCTTGGATTACAACTTCATTCAAATGTGCCAAGACTCGTCCGTCAGGGGCGATGATCTGTCTCTTTTGAGCATCATAATGGCGAGCACATTCCACCATTAACTCAGCACAATCCATGGCCGGTGGGAATCCAGCTGCTTGGAAGATCCCGTTTCTGACCATTCTTATGGCTATTGCTGTGGGAAGTCCCTTCTGACCGTATACTCTTTGCTTGAATTCGTCAAAATCCACATGTCCGAGGTCAGTATCTACAACATTCTTCCACTTTGAGATGACCTTGGTCTCCTTTTGGGCACCCTTATTGGCGAACTTCATTTTCAGCTTCCTTGATAATCCTCCTGCCGTGTCCGTCAACCTGCAGTCATAAAATTAACATTAATAAAAAGACTTTTAAAATAGTTTAAACCTCGTGCCTTGGATTCGAAAAAAAATAATAACTTTCAGCTGTTCAAATAATTAAAATATTGCGAAAAAGCAAGCTGAAAGTGACTTTGATGGAGTTGAAAATTCTTGCCAGAACTTCGTCAAGAGGAAAGGGCATAAAAAGATAGCAAATTTAATTAACCAATCCTCAAACCTCAGTGAAGGATCGTCAAATGTAAATCAGATTTAAAAATCTGATTTTTTTGAAAAGTGCGCCCCTCTTCAAGAAGAATTCAGCTTTGAAAAACTCTCTTTTTCTTTTCCTGCGAAAAATTCCTCAGCATAACACTGCTTATCCTTCTGGACAATTCGACTTTGCCTATTGATGAATTGATTGCCTGACGATTTCGAGAAAGATCAAATTTCTCTTCAGCTGTGTGTGGAAAAATGAGTTGCTGAAACTCATTATAATGCTGAAGGATTGAATTCGATTTAGCAACTGCCATCTTTCTTCTTGATCCTCGATTTGTTTTCATTTTCCAAACAGGCAACTTTCCTTTTATTTTCCGACAAGGCTCAGTCTCGAACTTATCCGGACAAATCTCCTTGATCTTCAAAAATTCGATTTTTTTCATTTAATACTTATCTTTTGATTTTTCGAATTTTTAAATAAACGTTAAATATTTAATTAAATTCGTGATGAATTTAATTTTCTTGCCGGATTTCATCTCTGTCTGGCGTACTTCGTTTTCTTCCGATTCGTGTCTGGCAAATTTGATTATGTCCAAGGTATTTTTAAATTCCAAATAGTTGAGAATTAATTATTAAAATATTAAAATATTTTAATTAATTCCAACCCGTTCGTCTTGGACCCATGGCTATCTTGATTGTTCTTCCGTTTTTCTTGGCTAAGAGTTTGTTTTCCGATTTCATCCTTAATTTCGTCTAGCCAAACCAAAATTTAAGCCATTCCGTCGAAGATTTCATTGCCAGTTCCTCATTTTTCTTTGCCAAGGCGAGATTTTAAGCTTATTCTCTTCTGCCAAAGTCAAATATTTCCTTGCTCGGTCGAATTTTTCTAGGCAATATCGTTGTCCAAATGTCTTTGCCGGTTGAATTTTCCTGACGTCTGACATATTCTTCATCCTTTTGGTCAAGGACGATCCTTCCTTTCCTTTTACCTCGTGCATTTTTCTTTAGCCAAAGTTGACAATTTCTTCGCATTTTCCATACTTAGGCAAATTTTGCCTCTTTTTCCTTCATCGTGTTAGGCATATTCCGTTTCATTCCTTGCCATATCCTGACGTTCTTTAGCACATGCCCTTTCAAGCTTAGCATTTGTCATCTCAAAAATGTCTGGATGTCTAGCCAACGTCTTCATTTTCCATCCATTAGCCTCTATACTTAGGCGAATTTTAGAACTTTTCTTTGGATTTGGCCTTGACACTTAGCCAAAAATCTTACCATCTTATCATCTTGGGCGGACTTCCTTGACATTTTGGACGAACGTCATGGATGTCTTTGCTATTTTACCAACTTCTTCCAAGTGCATGGTGGACTTCTCTTGAGTCTTTGGGATGAGCATCTTGGACGTCCCTCTTTTCTAGGGCGAATTCCCTTAACATTTTAGCACTTATTCTCATCATTTTATCCTTTTGAAAGGATTTTCCACCTCTTTATACTTAGCAAATTTCAAAACTCTCCTTAGCTGGGCGCCAACACTTAGTAAATATTTTGATTTTCCCTTACTTTATAAGTCTAGGCGGACTTTCCATGACCTCCAGCCAAGTCCCACCTTTCAAGGGCGGACTTCTCAAGCATTTTGGACGTCCTTCTTGCATATGGCGGACTTTAGAACCTTTTTGGATGAGCCTTTTAATGGATGGCGGACTTTAGGTAGTCTTAGGATAAAGATGGCGGACTTTATGAGGTGTTAGGATATCCCTCTTTGAAGATGGCGGACTTTGAGACCTCTTAGCACATGCAAGGGCGGACTTTATGAGGTGCAAGGATATCCTTCTTGGCATATGGCGGACTTCCTTGGTCATTAGGATGTGCATTTGGCATATGGCGGACTTCACTAACACTTTGGACATCCCCTCTTGAGAATGGCGGACTTTAGAGCTGATTGGCACATGCATGGCGGACTTTAGAAGGTCCAAGGATGTTCCTCTTTGATGCAGGGATATGCCTCCCAGGTGCTGGGCGGACTTTACAACTTTTTGGACATCCTCATGACCTTTCAGACCTTCCTATACCTTCCTTCATCCTTCTTTAATGGCGAATTTTCCAGATTTGAGCACATTTTTCACAGATTTCTCCATTTTTGAATTGATTTTTATGATTTCACCTTCAGATCTGATTGATTTTGACTGGTTTGGACTGGTTTTTCCAGATTTTCGAACGTTTTTGGTCTGATTTTCATGTTTTTTGAACTTTTTTTGCAAATTTTTCAAATTTTTCAAATTTTTACTTTTTGATTTTCTGAGAGTTCTGGTGAGTTTTTCGAACTTCTGAGTGCGTTTTCAGAACTCGGGACCCTTCTAAAAATAGAAACTTTCCAAAAATAGAAACTTTCTAAAAATAGAAAAAGCAACCCTAAAAAATAGGGAACCCTGTTTGGTCCAAAAATGCCAAAAATGAAAAATCGAAAAAGCAACTTTTCCTAAAAAATAGGAAGTGTCAGAATTGGCCAAATTCACAGTCGATCTTCGTCTCTTGGGCCTTCTGAGCGCTTCCATGACGTCTACGCACTGATTCAAACATGAATTCCTGACTTGGCTTGGATAACTCTTGGCGAACTGACTGGAAACTCTAAGCAAAGTGATCTCTCGTAACCGTTGCAAGGAGACAAAACCCTAAAAACTAACAGGCAACTGGGGGTCCCCATCAGCGATGGGGTGATGTGTGAAAAGGTCTACAGGCGACCTCAAAGTACAAACAGAAAACCCACACAATCAATACCAATAGGTATAGCGTCAAAGAGAGGGCTTCAAGGCCCAAATAAAAAGATTAAGGGAAATGATAAATCTGCTTTTAGCACACTTAATAGATCTCCTAGTAGAAGCAACATATTTGATAGGTTCAATTGAGTTTCCAAAGTCTATAACTATAGGTGATTCCACATCAACCAAAATAAATGGACATATCCATTTGTTGTTGTAGGCCATTCTCCAATGGGACAACAATTATGCTCAATTGAATGGCATAGATAAGAATATTTTTCCATACGGAGGAGAAATTTTTAACTAAGGTAAAATTTTGGAGAATTATAACACAACTCAACATTTTGAAGACTGACAAATAGAACCAACATGTCTTGAGGACAAGACAAGGGTTTAGCTAAGGGATAATGTTGCCAAGACAAAGTTGCACCTCTCGTTAGATTTAAAACTCAAAAAGGTGACCTAACAAGGACCAATGGTGAAAACCCGCAAGGTCACCAAAGGCTAATAGCACAAAGGAACACACCCCAAAAAAAATTGACAAGGACAAACACATTGCAAGTTAAATGTGCCACATGCCACCGACCCATGATAAAGCTAAAGAGTCATAACAAGGAAGAGGGATATGTCAATATGTAATAATGTATATATATACACCACATGTATGAGATACATAGAATAGGTACTAAGGAAGAGAAAAGACGGTAGCATATTAGAAGGATAGTAGATATAGAAGATAGAGATAGGAAAGATAGAATAGAGAATAAGAGAGAAAGATAGAGAGAAATGTTATTTGAGAGAGATGTATGAAATACAAATATGTATTAGGAGACTAATGATTATGTACCACAAAGATAAATAATGAATATATGATGGATTCTACTATATATGATGTCAATCCAATGAATGTATATGTGTGTACAATTTGACTTGATTGTTTGGTATTCCATCACGCTAGTTCTAACCCTCTTCTTCATCCTTTACACCAAGGTATAAACTACAACTTTGACAAGCATGCAACCAAATCTTTAATCTACACTCCCTCTTCTGCTAATAGGAGCCAAACTTTCCAATAGTACAAATTGGTTTCTTAGACTTAAGGTACTAGCAATTGCAATCTTGGATTTGCCACTGTGAGAGTTTGAAGGATACTCCTTTCCATTCAAGACCTACCTATATTAGTTCTTCCTTAGGAAATAAACAACTCTTAAATATACAAATATGGACTCACACAAATCACACCACAAATCTCTAAAGGAACCACATCAAACACTACCTCATCAACAAAATTCAAAGTAACCCCAAACTAAAGCCTACATTGCTCAGTAACCTTCTCGATCACATTATTCTTCAAACATCCCAAGGCATAAGGATGTTGATGGTTTGCTACTTGCAAACATAGCTCTTCAACTAGCTTGCAAGATATCAAATTTGTTTGAGAACACGAAATCAAGAAATGTATTAAACTTCTTACCTTTGACTTGAGTATTGACATGGAATAACTTAGTGAGCTCTTCTTCACTTGAAGCTCCACCACTCACCATGACAACACCTTTGTTCAACGTAGCACATGAAAGATGCTCATCAATTTTTAAGTCAATACTACAAAAGGATCATGTATCCTTTGTGACCACTACTAAGGCAATTGAAAAAATTGAATTTGTTTGATGACTAAAACTCAAAGATCTCATGTCATTTTTGAAACAACATTCTTCACAATTTGTAGGCTTAGCAAGGAAACACTATTGTGTGATTGTGCAAGAGTTGATATGATTGAATGTTATAACCTTCTCCCTTCTCAACTTTGATCACACAAGTATCCTTTATATTTAGAGTTCTCCCTAAGGTCTACATCAGAATGAACATATCTAAATTAACTACCTAAATACTAAGAAACTATCACATCCATCCTTCCCCTCGGATCTAAATAATCCCTACTATCTTCGATTGAAAAGATAAATATCTATAGAACAATGGTAAGATCAACAACCATAATTTTATCATTGCAAGAATAGAAGCCAATTTGGATTGCATGCTTAATAGCAGTGCTTTCTTTCACTACTCATTGAGACCTTGGGTACTCCCATGGTTTGTCTTGAGAATTCCATCAACAAGGGAAAATCAAGGACATGTCTAGGATTTCATGGTCTTTTGAAAAAACAAAAGCACAATTGCAAGAGTAAAAAATTAAAATGTGCAAAGTTTATGAACCAATTGACCCACTATTTGATTGGCTTCACAACTTGAAAAAGACAAAAATCTCAATTTTTGTGCCAATTTTGAGATCACTTAAAATATGAAACCATCATTTGATCATTTCATAATTATTTCCATAGTTACCTTAACAAAGTATAAGGTAACACTTGTAAATAGGTGCATTTAGCTTCAACAACTCCTTGATACCAAGATAAGATAGTCTATAATGGAACATAGGAAAGCATACAAATAAGAAGTCATGTTTAAAAAAACTCATATTGAAAACTCAAACAAATTAACAATGAATTGAATCACAAAAAATGTCCCAAATTATGATACTAAAATACAGAAATAATAAACAGACATTATTTAATTCATTATAAAGTAAATTATGAATATATATATATATATATATATATATATATATATATATATATATATATATATATATTAGCAAATTCATTATCATTATAATTATCAAGATAATATTACAATAATTATGATATAATAAAACAACAGATATAATTTTGATAATTACTATGAGATTCAATAAACTAATATAAACTAAATAATAAATATACAAATAAACAAATAAAATAGATATCAAACAAAATATATATATATATGATAATTTAAAAGAAACTAATATAAACAACAATAATAAATATATTATATTTTAATAAGAAACAATTAATATTAGTGTAAATTATAATCAGCAACTATGTAATATAAGGATTAGCATCCATATGCAGCAGTTAATATGCACAGTTTACCTTCAAAGAAGAGCATGTATTATTCAGTCAGCACTTGCAGCGATTATAATCTGAAGTAGCAATTATTATTCATACAAAGGCAACAAACAATAATTAGGGGTGCAATTAATGCAAAAGACATGGAATATAAGAAAAGCCATGTCTCTTGACTAATAGCAATGTCCTTTGGGAAGATCGGGCTATATACAAAGGCAGGTAATTCCAAATAAGGACAGCATCGCATGAAAGAAGAAAGGATAGAAATCTGGATATAATTATGATTATAACCACAGATAAGTTAAAATAAGATAATCGATGGATAGAGGAAAAAAAAGGTGGAATATATGAGTATATTCTAAGGAACCAGCGAACTATTCAAGGAATGTTAGCATATATTATATATATATTCCAGAACAGCAGATCCAAGTGCTCTTGGGAGCCATGATCATCATAGCAGAAACATGAAAGAAGGGAATAGAATAAGAAAGAAAAGGCATGGCTCGCTGGAAATAAAGAGATTATACAAAGCGGTAGCTTGGAGAAATAGGGATATCTGCAGAATTGACCAGCAATAAGGAGATAAGTATTTTATGAAATTAAATAATAAGTTAGATAAATGTTTGTACATTTGAATAACGATGTTGATAAATACATCATGGATTTAAATAATAGTGTAATTAATAATAATTCATACATGATGCTATTTATTTACTGTTATCAACTTTTTATTGATGACATTGGGAATAATAAATCATGCATGCTACTAGTTATCTTATAACATTGCTGATATGTTTTGC
>VDFB02028137.1:0-18660 GCA_007258455.2 Sequoia sempervirens
TTTTTTTTAAATTAGATCTCAAATTCACCTTTTTAAATTTCTTTTTGAAAGAAGCAATGCCTTATTCCATTATAAAATTAACCTAATTATACTCGTCTTGTATATTTATGTTGAGTCAGTGAAAAGTGATTTTTAGTCATCTCCAAGATTATCTCATTTATGTCGATAATAATTTACATGGCAAGAAACCCACTTAACACACAAGCAACTTTGAGCATTTATTAGAGAAACAGTACATATATTTAACGATTGGGCTTTTTCGTTTTTACCTTCTAGCTTTTTTTTCAATTGGTAAATTTTTTGAATCGTGCAATGCCTTATAAGTCACCCTTGTCTCACAATTCTTTCTACTGCCAAATTCACCCAATTACAACCCCCTTATACATTAATGTCAAAGAGACAATTTTATTAGATTTTAGTTTTTCTCAGCTTTAAAATAACCTTAACAAGTAATCATTACACCAATGACAATTTTTTCATTTATGTTGGTAACAATCACAAGGAAACAATTTGTAAACAAGTACTTAGAAGTGAGGAACTTAAATAAATCCACGTAACTTAAATCCCACAAACATTAAAAATCTAGTTAAAATGCCCACGAAAGCCTTCACCTACTTAACTCTCCATCATTATGATTGTACGCAAGAGGGACATTACACGAATAATCAACCTTTTCTAAGATAAAGCTAATACATCTCTCCCACTGGTCTTCCTCCTCCACAATGTTTTGTTTATGGAGTTATGGAAACAGTTTCCTCCTTATAAAGGAGGTCTTATAACCAGATAGGTTAGATCCTACAAACATTATAAATCTAATTAAAATTCCCACGAAAGCCTTTACCTACTTAACATTCTCCATCATTATGACTGTGCAACAAGGACATTACATGAATAATCTACCTTTAACTAAGATTAAGGTAATAGCTCCCTCCCACCGGCCTTCCTCCTACACAAGGTTCTATTTATGGAGTTATGGAAGCAGTTTCCTCCCTATAAACGTAATCTAAAATGATTCAGCAATTCAAATGTGGAGAAAGAATCAACTCATAATGCATATCTTATGCAAATTTCTATCTTCAAATAAATTTAAAGCATAGGTGCAAACAGAATTCATTCACTTGTTCATTACCCCTTTCATGGAGAGGCTCTATTTTAGGGAACACTTGGATGATCATATGTAGATATCCTTTGGAAGATTAGATGTAAAACAAAAATTTTGTGAAGAAAATAGCTCCAATTGGGAGGGTTGAATGCTTTGAAAGTGAATCTTGATATGCATTTTAAAGCCAAAATTAATAGTTTCTGAAGGAATTATAATCGTTGTTCCCTACGGAAATGCTCACACTAGATTTCACATGACAAGGCTTTCTATGTGATGTTGACACTCAGCTTACGTAGCCTTTTGAGTAATATAAGATGAATTTCTTACCCAAAATTTAAAAAGCAAGGAACTGGGCTCTAAGGTACTAAGCTTAGAAGTCTTATTCTTCTAGCTGTTCGATGGTGGAATTAGCTCACCTGGAAGATATTCACCTATTGAGAGGGGGGACCATGTGAAGCAAACGGCATTCATCTCCTATGAATCCTATGTTCCTAGAAATGCAAACAGCAAGGCTCATTTCATGTTTTTATTGCTTACAGCTGTTTCCAATTGCGAAAAGCTGTTTCTGCATTTTTTTAGGTTTTATTTTGAATTTTTTATTATTTTAAAAGTCTTACTTTATATATATATGCAATATCTAAACGTTGTGTTACCATCATTGTCATGTTACCCATGTCTGGAGCATAGTATGAACCTCATCATAGGTTCACCCAACAGCATAATTTTCTCTTAACAAGGTTGTATTGATTGCTTTGTTGTGTAACAATAAATCATCATATTCCCTTTGTTGACTAAGTAGGCACCCTTGTACGACCTTAATACAAAGTCATCAATTTATTGGTATGTGGAGATTTTAACAAAGTAATATAAATCTTGTAGCCGTTAAGAAAAACCCATCATACAAATGCAAATTACAAAAGTCTGCAACATGAAGAGATATATCTTCTGATTGTCATATCAAGAAATTTATTAGTTTCATCATGGGGTTTTGACTGTCATTAGCAGTTTTGATAGTGTTGGGAAATTGTTGGATGGTGCGATGTGATGCTAATACATGGTTGTCATTGATGTCAACACTATTAGTATTTGATATTCTAAGTGTTGTATATGTTGAGGATATTGAGAAAATTATAAGTGAATGTGTTCCAGGTTCCTAGTGGAACTGTGCAAGTCATGGAGGCATTACGTTATGTACGTAAACGGTTAGTTGTTGTGGATCAAAGGGTTTAATGTTAGAGTATGTCTAGATCATCTATCGGAAGTTTCAGAGGTCCGCATGAATTCGTATGCAAGTTGTGGTCTAACAGTGTTTTGCTGGTCTCTGTCAGAGTTTCTAAATGAAGATTGTATGTTCCTGGTTATCTTGGTTATCGCGGATGACTCTTTGCTATTTCTTGGTGTTTTCAGATGTCTCTAGTTCATCCTCTATCCTTGTGGTACGTCCACATGATCCGGTGAAGCTTTTGATTGAAAATATTTTCTTGCGCATGTCCGGTTTTTCTTGTTCTTGGCCGACATGTTGATGCTAGCGTGTTGTGGATGTTTGATGCGTGATTAATTGGAGTATTCTTCTTTTGGAGAAGTGAATTTGGGTCCCCACTATGTTGTGGCCGACCTTGGTGGGTGCACATTGAAAATTTAATTGTGAATTCAAGCTGACATTGAAAATATATTCTTTTCCTTTGGCCGACTTTGTTATGGTGAAATCTTTGTGGCAGATATATAAGAAGCAATTGTGTGGATAGTTTGTGTAGTATGTGAATTGTGGTTAGTGTGCTGAATATGTGTTGTGTGCTCTTGTGTGCATAAGTGCGAATATCATTGAAGAGCAAGTGTGTAGAAGGTTGAGCGAAGTATGCAAAAGTACTGTGCCTAATTGGAACTGTAATTAGGCTTGGACAGAAGTCATTCTCTCAGTTCAAATTTCTAGATGGTTTTAATCCGAATCTTTCTGTAAGACAGTGAGTCTTCTATTTGTAATTGAGTAGTGAGCTCTAGGCAGTGACCCTGAATGCATGTGCATTCCCCTTATTATTTTTCTTTATACTTTTAACAGAGTATAATCTTGTGGACTGACATCCACCGTGGTTTTTCCCCTAACAGGGTTTCCACAAATTTTTTTTTTTGGTGTTGTTTGTCTCTCTAATGTGTTAATTGCTTATGGTTAATTGTTTATTCATCAGATCTGAGATTAAGGTTAAGTTAAGTTTGTAAAGTTTAAATTTTTGTGACAACTGATTCACCCCCCCCTCTCAGTTGTCTGTCCTTGCTTTTGCCAACAATTGGTATCAGAGCTAGTTCCTCTGAAGAAAAGTCTAACAGCTTGAGGTGATTCGGGATGGAAACATTCAAGGACAGCCCTAGATTTTATGGCACCAACTACTCACTATGGAAAGTTAGGATGCAATTTCATTTACAGTGCATTGGAGATGCTATCTGGAAGATTACAAAGAATCAATACACTATTCCTACAAATGGACCCTCCACTCCTGATGAGATCAAGGATGCAGAAAGCAATACTAGAGCCATTGAAGCATTGGTGAGCGCCCTGGCAGATTCGAAGATGGCTAATGTGGTAGGCTTGCAGACAGTTCATGAGATCTGGATAAAGCTGGAAAGTTTGTATGAAGGAGATACTCAGGTAAAGATGGCTAAGCTACAAAGTCTAAAAGGTAAGCATGAAAACCTGAAGATGGGTGAAGATGAGAATATTACTTCTTTTATGCAAAGAGCAAATGAGATAGTGCTAGGTATTAAATGTGCCGGTGGTTCAGTAAGTGAAGATGAAATTGTGGCTAAGATACTCAAATCCTTACCTCTCTCCTACAAGTCGAAAGTTCATGCTATTGAAGAGTTCGTGTTTGTAAACAAGATGACAAGAGACACATTGATAGGAAAGCTTGCTGCTTTTGAAATAAGTGAATTTGGTGAATCCACACTGAAGACTGAATCGACATTCAAAGCTACTGTATCCGGAAACTACAGGCGAAGTTACAGTCTTGGAGAGAGTTATAGAAGGGCATCCAAATATGATGAAGAAATGAAACAGATCGAAGACCAAGATAGAGAAGTTCTAGAATTAGAAGCACTCATTGCAAAACAAGAAGGAAGAGGAAAAGGTAAGTATGAAGATGTATTACCTATCAAATGTTTTTCATGCAGTAAAATAGGTCACTTTGCATCAAGATGTCTTGAAAGAGTTCCTAGGTCTAAACCTAGAAAACCTAGATTTTAGAAGAAATGCTACTTTGCTGAAGAAGCAGTAACAGATGATGAGTTTGATAAAGATGTTGAAAATGAGGATGATTGGGCTTTTATTGCTACCATTGAAAATAACCCTGAACCTATTGAATCCACTAAAGAAAAGAAAGCTCTTGTAGCCCGTGTTGAGGAGAAAGATGAATGGGTCATTGAAAGTGGATGCTCACATCATATGACTGATGACAAAAGCAAGTTTGTGAATCCAAAAGAGTATGATGGTGGGGTTGTGAGATTTGGAGACAATAATGCTTGTGTGATTTGTGGTAGAGGCTCTATTAGCCTTGGTGGTAAAGAAAATACTGATGATGTTCTCTATGTTGAAGGCCTGAAGCATAACTTGTTAAGTGTTTGGACAAATGGTGCATAAGGGATATGATCTATAGTTCAAGGATAGAAAATTCCAGATTCGTGGAAAATTTGGAAACATGATTGCCACTGGTGTGCAGACTAAATGTAACATCTTTCATTTGAATACTGCTAATGGTAGTTGCTTAATTGCTCAAGTAGATGAAAGTTAGTTATGGCGTAGGAGATTGTGTCATGTAAACTTTGACAACATGATTAAGATAAGTTCTACTCAAGCAGTAAGAGATCTGCCTAAATTAGTGAAGCCTGCTAATGTAATCTGTCAACAATGTCAAATGGGTAAACAGACTAGAGTTTCCTTCCGAAGCAAGCAATTTCACTCAAATAATGTGTTAGAACTGTTACATACTGATTTGTGTGGTCCCTCTAGAGTTAAGAGCATTCATGGAGAAAGATATTTTATGCTTGTCATTGATGACTACTCTAGAATGATTTGGGTTTCCTTTTTGAGAGAGAAAAGTGAAGCATTAGATAAGTTCAAAAGCTTTAAGGCCATGGCAGAAAATGAAAAAGGTCTGAAGATCAAATGCCTAAGATTTGATAGGGGTGGAAAATTTCTTACAAAAGAATTCAATACTTACTGTGAAGAGCATGGAATTAAAAGACAACTATCTGCTCCCCGAACCCCTCAATAGAATGGAGTTGCAGAAAGAAAGAATAGAACAATTTTGGATGTTTCCAGAACAATGATGGTGGAAGGAAATGTGCCTCAGATGTACTGGAGTGAAGCTTAAGTACTGCTATATATACCTTGAATAGAGTAAATGTGAATGGTAATTCCAGTAAGATTCCTTATGAACTATGGTTTGGTCATAAGCCTACTGTCAAATACTTCAAAATCTTTGGAAGCAAATACTATATCAAAAGAGATGATGACATAGGAAAGTTTGATGTTAGAAGTGATGAAGGAATCTTCCTAGGTTACTCTACAAAGAGCAAGGCATACAAATGCTACAACAAAAGATTGGGAAAAGTAATTGAGAGTGCAAATGTCAAGGTGGATGAGGATTCAGTCAGATCATCCAGAAGATGCATCTATGATTCAGATGAAGACATCATGAACCAAGGGAAGAATTCACAATCACCAAATCTACTTCAGATTATTCCATATGTACCAATGAAGCAACCACAAGTTGTTCCAGTAAATCAAGTCAATCAAGAAGCCCAGTCAAGTGCAACTACACAAGTAAGTTTAGAAAACATAGAAGTCTGAGACAGTCTTAAAACTCCAAGGTATGTAAAGTTGAATCATTCTGAAAGTCAAATCATAGGAGACAAGAGCAAAGGAGTGCAAACTAGAAAGAAAATTGCCGAAGAATACTGTCTGATTTCCAAGGTTGAACCTAAGAATGTCACTAAAGCCTGTCAAGATGAACACTAGCTGGAAGCTATGAAAGAAGAACTATCACAAATTGAAAAGAATGGCACATGGACACTGGTTCTTAGGCCCAAAGACAAGAATGTGATTGGCACTAAGTGGGTATTCAGAAACAAGCTGAATGAAGATGGTGAAGTGGTATGAAATAAGGCAAGATTGATATGTAAAGGTTACTCCCAAATGGAAGGTATAGATTTCGAAGAGACCTTTGCCCCTGTTGCTAGAATTGAAGCAGTAAGACTATTTCTTGCTTATGTTGCTTACAAGAACTACAAAATTTACCAAATGGATGTAAAGTCTGCATTTCTAAATGGGGAACTTGAAGAAGTGTATATTGAACAACTAGATGGATTTCAGCTAACAGATGAGGAAGACATGGTTTGCAGGTTAAAGAAAGCCTTGTATGGACTCAAACAAGCCCCCAGAGCCTGGTATGCCAGATTGGACAAATATCTACTAAAGCTTGGATTCTCAAAAGGTACTGCTGATAGTAACTTATATTTCAAGATAGATCATGATAAGGAGTTAATCATATAAGTTTTTGTTGATGATATCATCTTTAGTGGAGATGATAATTTGTGCATGAAGTTTGCTGATGAAATGAAGAATGAATTTGAGATGAGCATGATTGGTGAAATGAAGTTCTTTCTGGGATTGCAAGTTTCACAGTTGGATCAAGGGATTTTCATATCTCAGTCCAAGTATGTGAAAGAACTGTTAAAGAAGTTTGGTATGGATGATTCCAAACCAGTTGGTACACCCATGGTAACCGGATGTAAGTTGACACAAAATGATGATTCTCCTAAGGCAAATCAAACTAGATACAGATCAATGATTGGAGGATTACTCTACTTGACATAGACAAGGCCAAATATTATGCATGCTATATGTATAGTTGCAAGATTTCAAGCCGATCCGAAAGAATCACATGTAACTGTTGTCAAAAGAATTTTTAGATACTTGAAGGGCGCTACTGATTTTAGACTTTGGTATTCAAAGGATGATGATCTTACACTATGTGCTTATACAGATGCTAATTGGGCTGGTGATGTGGATGACAGAAAAAGTACTAGTGGTGGTGCTTTCTTCCTTGGGAAGAAGCTAGTATCCTGGTTAAGCAAGAAGCAAAGCTCTATTTCTCTATCCACTGCTGAAGCAGAATATATTCCTGCTGCAAATAATTGTACTCAGGTGCTATGGATGAAACAAATGCTGAAAGATATCAAGGTGATATATGAAGAACCTATTGCAATATATTGGGACAACTCAAGTGCAATAAACATATCAAGGAATCCAGTACTACACTTGAAGACCAAGCATATATCAATCAAGTTTCATTTCTTAAGGGAGAAAGTGAATGAGAAGGAAGTTAGATTGGAGTATGTGCCTACAAAAGAACAGATTGCATATATCTTTACAAAGCCATTGCCGAAAGATACTTTTGAGTATCTCAGAGGAATGCTAGGGATAGTTACCCCTCCTGACAAGAACTAAATGATGCACTTACTTGCATCAATCCATGAGCTACATTGCTATATTTTAATCTAGATTGATGTTTCTGTGGCTGCTACTTAGGGAGAGTAGTTAGATGTGCAGAGATATGGCTCAAAGCATGTGTGTGGAAAGGTCATAGTTACCTTTGCCATTGATGTCAAAGGGGGAGAAGTGTAATGTGAAAAATGTAAATATCTAAGGGGGAGAAGTGTAGAATGAAAAATCTTTCCAAGAAAAAGAGCAATTGTGCAGTGTGTTGGGTTGATGGTATTTTTCACATCATGTGTTGCCATCAATGCCAAAGGGGGAGATTGTTGGGAAATTGTTGGATGGTGTGATGTGATGCTAATACGTGGTTGTCATTGATGTCAACACTATTAGCATTTGATATTCTAAGTGTTGTATATGTTGAGGATATTGAGAAAATTATAAGTGAATGTGTTCCAGGTTCCTAGTGGAACTGTGCAGGTCATGGAGGCATTATGTTATGTACGTAAATGGTTAGTTGTTATGGATCAAAGGGTTTAATGTTGAGTATGTCTAGATCATCTACTGGAAGTTTCAGAGGTCCGCATGAATTCATGTGCAAGTTGTGGTTTGACAGTGTTTTGCTGGTCTCTGCTAGAGTTTCTGAGTGAAGATTGTATGTTCCTGGTTATCTCGGTTGTCGCGGATGACTCTTTGCTATTTCTTGGTGTTTTCAGATGTCTCTAGTTCATCCTCTATCCTTGTGGTACGTCCACATGATCCGGTGAAGCTCGTGATTGAAAATATTTTCTTGTGCTTTCTTGCGCTTTCTTAGTTTTTCTTGTTCTTGGCTGACATGTTGATGCTAGCGTGTTGTGGATGTTCAAGGTGTGATTAATTGGAGTATTCTTGTTTTGGAGAAGTGAATTTGGGTCCCCACTATGTTGTGGCCGACCTTGGTGGGTGTGCATTGAAAATTTAATTGTGAATTTAAGCTGACATTGAAAATATATTCTTTTCCTCTGGCCGATTTTGTTATGGTGAAATCTTTGTGGAGGATATATAAGAAGCAACTGTGTGGATAGTTTGTGTAGTATGTGAAGTGTGGTTAGTGTGTTGAATATGCATTGTGTGCTCTTGTGTGCATAAGTGTGAATATCATTGAAGAGCAAGTGTGTAGAAGGTTGAGCAAAGTATGCAAAAGTACCGTGTCTAATTGGAACTGTAATCAGGCTTGGACAAAAGTCATTCTCTCAGTTCAAATTTCGGGATGGTTTTAATCTGAATCTTTCTGTAAGACAGTGAGTCTTCTATTTGTAATTGAACAGTGAGCCTGAATTCATATGCATTCCCCTTATTATTTTTCTTTATACTTTTAACAGAGTATAATCTTGTGGACTCACATCCACCGTGGTTTTTCCCCTAACAAGGTTTCCACGATTTTTTTTTTTGGTGTTGTTTGTCTCTTTGATGTGTTAATTGCTTATGGTTAATTGTTTATTCATCAAATCTGAGATTAAGGTTAAGTTAAGTTTGTAAAGTTTAAATTTCTGTGACAACTGATTCACCCCTCTCCCGCCCCCCCTTAGTTGTTTGTCCTTGCTTTTGCCAACATATAGCCTAAATGAAGCTTTCTCTAGTAGTTGGCAATGTTCATCATAAGTAGGAGATTCCTTTCCATCTCTTATACCAAGGGCTTCGCATGCTTCTTGATCTCTAAGGACACTAGTTTCATAGTTTCATTCTACCATGAAGTATATATCTTCTATGTGTTAATTATGTGGAATATTATCAGCATTATAAGGAAAACTTAAATGCACTCTTCTCAATACAGATAAGTTACATACCAAAAGTAAAATGCACCCTCCACAAAAGCACGATACCATACTGAAGCTTAAGTACTTAAGATCCCTTGTTGCCTGTGAACAAAGTATATACTTACTATCATTCCACCAATTATCAGTAACACAAAAAATAGAAGAGTTAAATAAATGACAAATTCAATAAGAGAAAATTAATGTACCAATAATGTTCCCTCTAGGCTAAGCGTTGGCGGTGTGATTATCATGCTAAAAAAGAAGGGCAGTGTTACTCCTTGCATCTGCACATGTCAAAGTTTTAGTGAGGCATGGCCAAGGAAAGAAAATTATTTTGGAATTGCTTTCTAATCCACCATAAAAATGATTGCACAATTGGGCCAAATCAGAAGAAACATAAATTATAAAATTGTAAAAGCAATAAAGAGAGCACATATTATTTACATAACATGATGTAAATGATTTCAAGGATTGTTCCAAAATATAGTGACATGAATGGAATTCTGTAAATTCTAAATTGAAAATTCCTTTTTGATAGGCAATAAAAAATAATTGAATCAGCAGCAATTTCTTGGGAGAGACAATGTCATGCCCCCGAAATTGCAACACTAAATTATAAAAAAAAACAAGCATTGAAATGCAAATAAATAAATAAAATAAATAACAATATAAATGTTAAAAATATAAATATAAATTTCTTTGGCTTAGGCCTTTTACTGATAAAAAAAAATATAAATATAAATTTTAACAATATAATATTATTATAATTATAATCATTACAACATAATACTATAAGCATTATAATATATAAATAAGTATATATTAAAATAAGAAAACATGTTGATATAAACAGCAGCGATTACCATCATACATATAAGACAGCAATGGGGTTTAATAAAGATACAAAGCAGTGATCTTTAGTGAGAAGGCAGCGCTTAAGAATATGTGTTATATTATTCACAAAGGCAGCGTTCAGACTTGATATGCAGCAATTGGGATCTTAAAGAAGACATCGATTAATTGTAAACAGGCAGCAGTGGTTAGTGATTAAATGTGTTTCTTGAAATGATGCGATGGAAGAGAAGCGTTTAAAGATAAAGGCATACCTCTATGAAAGACGTGTCTATCAAAAAGGTTTCACAAAAGACATGTTCATTCTGAAGAAAGACGTCTGATCTATAATAACAGATTTAACAATTAAATAAAGTTTAAAATGAAGAATACAAATTAATAAGGTTTGATTTACAAAACAGATTTGTTTTATGAAGGGACATGCTTGAAGGGTTCAAGTAATGTTGTAATCTTTCAGTCAAGAGTTGCAATGTTTGAGTAAGGTATATAAAAGGCATCTCATTCAAGATTTCAAGTGTGGTTGTGAAAGTGAGCATTCTAAATCTGAAGTCCCATCTCCTTGTGTGGGCTAAGTGTGAGATCATTCATCACCAAAGGCAGATTGGAGGATTGGGATAGTGCAGGTCAGATTGAAGGCATCATCTTGCAACCATCAAGTCAAGGTTGGTGTCTTGCATTAGGGGTTGGTGCTCCTTGTAGGTTGGTGCCTACTAAACAGTTAAAGAGGTTTGGGTGTCCCTTGTAGGTTGTAGCCTACTAAATCATCTCATTTGTAAATCAAGTAGGTTGTTGCCTACTTCCATTTGAAAAAAGATAAATTATTATTTCAACAAAGTTGTATCAACTTGTGTAAATTGGTTTATATCATTAAGTTGATGTTGATGAAAGTTTAAGTTTGTGTAGAAAGTTAAAAGGTGAAAAAGTTGGTTTAGATTTACTGATTCAACCCCCCGCTCTCTCCCCCCCACCCCTTCTTAGTAAATCTTTTGTGCTCTTCAAGTACCCCCTGTTCAGACATCATTTTTCGCCAACCTGTGAAAAACTGAGACTGAAGGTCAGTCAATCTGACAAGCTTGATCAAATCTGAGAAGAATGATACCTCATACCAACCTTTGTTACGTCATCTAATTGAATCTATGAAAGTCGGAATTGGGCTAATGAAGAGGTTTTAACATTTTCTGAAAAAAAAAAAGAGTACAAAATGTTGTGTTGAAGACTTGGGCGCCCTCCTTGAAATAAGGCACCCAAGATTACCAAACTTAGTTTACTTTTTGAAAATTTCAACTTTTCTTTGATTTTCCTCGTTTCACGTGAAATGCCCCTGTTTGATATACAATTTTCGCTGTCTAGTAGATCCTGTGGGCTGGATGATAGATTCGTTGAAGACCTTAAACTTATCTGAGTTGATCTCCTCCTTTTCAAACCCTAAAAACTTCTTTTGAATGGATTTGAATTGGGTTGATAGAGGAGATTCGCATGTTTTTGAAGAAACACGAAAAATTTTCTAAGGCATGAGCTCATGGGCACCCTCCTTGAAATAAGGCACCCAACTTCTACAAACTTAACCATTTTTTTAAGATTTTCAACTTTTTTCATTTCTCATTCACCACCTTCATCGGCTGTGTTCACCGTCGTTGCTAATGTGTTGACCGTGTTCACCATTGTGCGTGCATGAGCTGTGAAAACTGAAAAATTGGCTAAGGCATTGACTACTAGGCGCCTCCCTTGAAATAAGGTGCCTTTCTTTTCCAGACTCAGAATATTTTTCACAATTTTCACTATTTTTAGATTCCCCTCCTCTGTTCATCGTTATTTGAGCATCTTTTTCCGTAGATTGATTTGTGCAACATTTGAGACTTTGAATCTAACACTTGGCAGATGGCCATCCTCCATTGATGACCTCAGAGGTCCTGATTTTTCTTCTCAAAAAATGAAATAGTCCCACCAGAGAAAAACTAACTTTTTGACAATTCTGACTAGACCAACGTGATCGAGACATATTTTCAACCAATCAAAATCAGTTTGAGCCCTCCATGCAAAGATTCTATTTTTAGACATTTTTCTAAAAAGTAGGGCCAAAAAATTGAGATCCGGGTTTTGTAGACAATTTCGTTCTGAAAAGACCTAGATTGTCAAATTTTGAAAAATTTGAGGATTTCCCTAACATGCATGATTTCCTAAAAATTAGGGATCGACATGCAATTTATATTTTTAGAAAATTTTGTGAGCATCCTTTTGACAATAAACCCAACAAAACCCTATGGTCTATTTATTTTTTAGAAATTTCTAAAAATAGAAAATTTCTATTTTAAAATTTTTTGACCTTTTTTGAGTTTTGACGACAATTTTTACAAGATTTTAACAACTTTTACAGAATGCCTTAATGAGCAAAAATTTTTAATTTTGGGTATTACAGGTTTATTAAACAATAGTTGTTATGGTATGGAGTGGATCAGATTTGATTACTTATTTGGATTCCTTGTGAAAATCATCAAGGATCCATTTATAGTTCATCAAAAAAATTGTCCATTTGAGCTTCCAATAGCCCCAAAAGATTCCCAAGACTTTCCCCTTAGGTTTAGAGGGCATCATATTGTGGGCTAGGTGCAAGGGCTAGTGAGTGGCTTGGCATAAGATCATGTGGGCAACTAGATGCTGATGGCAATGGCATACTTTCACATAAGACTGGAAATTACCACATTGATTATAGTAGGTTGCATGAATGAGCGTAACTTGGTTGGTCACAAGGTTGGCACTAAGGAACCAAAGTCTTGAAGGTTGGAGGTTTGATTCCCTTGTTGATCATACACTAGACATTTTGCTTAATGTTGTAATCAAGACTACAATGGTGACATCAACAAGTGAGACATACTATGCCACACCCTAGCTATTCATTCAATTACCAACCCTCTACTAACTTGACAAAGTCTCTCTACTGATCTACTAACTCCTCAACACCATTTGTTCAAGGACGGGTGACCTTAACTCCCTAATGGCTAATAGAATAAGGGTCTTACAAATACATTGAATCAGCACCTATTATTACTATTTGCTGTTGCCTATAGGAACCATATTTATTGTGGTAGGATCTGTTAGAGGTCATACAGTCCAAGTAGCAAAAATTGAAAATTTTCCAAAAGTTTTGGTTAAGTTTTGGTGTGCTGACATGGGTTTGGTGTTGGGCCAACTTTTGCCTATTTATGTACTTCTGTTGAGTCATTAGTCCAGTCAGTAAGAGGGCAGTTCAGTCAGCATGAATAGTTAGTGCAAAACTTGTGCACCATCATCGAAGAACAAAGAACAGTTGATGGATTTAGAGTCGAAAGAGACTGAAAAAGGTGAATCTGACAATTACAACTTTTAAATTATTTGTGTTAAACTCCAATTTTTGCATTGCCTAATATTCTGAAGGCTGTAACTTTTTCATTCTCTATTGATGAATCTTTTCAAATCTCACTTGCTCTTCCTATCAGAGCCTATCCTTGTACCTTTGGCAGCTTCTCTCTTTGAATACCTCATTATCTTTAAGCACTTAGGTCTCACAAAATGATGAAACAAGGTGCCAAGAGTCTAGGTAGACTAGCCATCAATTGCTTGATGTATTCATTCAAGAGCAGGCTATCGTTGGCATTGATAGACTACCTGGGTGAGACAACCTTCTTCTTGGATGCATTATGAAATGCAATGTTCCACAAGAAACTAAATTCTTATAACTTGTCTCAATCTTGACTTTGATAGGGTTGTTTCAGACCTGAATCTGAAACAGTAGTGACAACAATATATAGTATGGAAAATAAAAATATAGTATATAATAATATATAATAAAAATATAAATATACACAAGAACATAACACTTAGCTCTGTATTCATTACTCATGTACAATGTATAAAAATATCACTAGGAAGATGAACAATGAGAGTTGCTTAAGTTAAACTCAAACATGTCAATATAAAGACCAATCCCAAAAATTTTGCTGTTTGACATACATTGAAGATCACCCCTTGGATAGACATTAATTAATAAAAAAAAAAAACATCTATGTCTCAACTTACAACACAAGTTGATTAAAAACATTCATTCCTGCCTTTTAAATTTTATTTTTCCTAGCAAAAACCATCAATGTTTACCTGTTTGATGATGGCTGCATCTCTTGTAAACAACTGGGGGAAGAACCATGGTATTGTGCTAGATAAAAATCCCAATGAAAGACCAAATATTGTTCCAATTATGATCAGTGACTGTAGCAAATTCTGTGCCTATAAACCAAGTGACATAATATTAGAATTCAAAGACCAAATATTGATTCAATGGTGCTATTACTAGTAAGTTAAATTTAAACTCTACTGCGCTTGCAAACATCACAAATGAAGCCCTTATATTTAAGTAGAGCATTGTTAATCAAACGTCAAAAAAGATTGCAGCACGTGATTTACAGCATAGCTTATATGTAAATTAAACAAACATGTACTTGGGACAAAAAAAGTCTGAAAAACAGCATCCTAAGTGAAAAATAAAGATGTTAAAGCAAATTATATAAAAGAAAAACATTTCAAAAGGGAAAAGTGTCAAACTAATTAAGTTCAGAAAAAATTAAGGTTGTGGATTAATAGGATCGGTGCTTTAACTTGTAATAATATTCTGTATTAATCTGAGGCCAGCAGGAATAGAAACATTGTATGTGGGAATTTGACTAAGTTTGGGGTATGGAAAGATACTACCACTGATAAAACATTTGGTTGTGATATATGCATAGAAAGACATTTTAAATCAGACTATGAAGAGCACATTTTAATTTTGTTTGTCATATATTTAATTTTAATTCGATTTTTTCCTTTGTGTCATATGGTTTTTAGTTTCTGACTTTAATTTTATTTTCTTTAGTCTCTTTTTTTCTTCTTAGTTTTCTTTTTTCCTTTTTATTTCTTCTTTTATTTTCATTAGTTTTCTTCTTTGTTCCTTTATTCTTTAGGAAAATTTTCCTCCTATCTCTTAGTTCTATTGTTTTTGTTTTATTGTTTTTTACTAAGTATTGCTCTTTTGATGTTTTCATAGCCCTATTATTATTTGTACCTTGGTTATTATTATTTGGTTATATATTTATAGCTCTTGGGATGTTCTTGTTTGTTCTTTTAGTTCCATAGGTTTCTTTACTGGCTTCCCCCTTATTTTTCTATTTTTATTTGTTCCTTTTTACTTGGTTTTTTGATTTCTTGGTTTTTTTATTTTAAGTTTTAGTTCTTTATTTTTATTATTATTTATTTGTTATTAAGTTTTGCAATTCTTCGTTCCAATTTTCTTATTTGGTTTCTTTATTTTCTTCTCCTTTGGGCTTTTTGCTTCTCTATTGTTTTCTCCTTATGTATTTTTGGGCTCTTATTAACTTGTTTATTTGCTTTCATTTCCTTTATTTCTTTCTTCCCTCATTTAGCTTCTTCTCTTCTTATTTTATTATTAGGATAGTGTCTATTTTATCTTTTTATTTTTATTTACTTTTTGGTCTAATCTTGGTTTGGTGTCCTCTTGTCCTTTCAACTCCACCTATTTATTTCTAAGTCTGCTATCTCACTCTAATTCTCTTCTCTAGTTGCATGCATATTATTCTGATGATGGATTGCGGAGTTTGATCCGAAATGTTGATTCACAAAAAATGCAGAGAGTTTTAATCCAGAAAAATCAGCAATTCATAACTTCTCCTTTATCGAATATAATGGAAATAAAAAGAAATATAAAATACTATTTCACAATTCTGAATTATTCATATAAGATGGATGCTTAAATGCATGCTTTGAACTAACCATGCATCCTAGTTGGGGAAAGCTTCAAACAAAGTGCTACAAGGAAGAGAGCAAAGTTTCAGTTTCAAATAACAAAAATTAAGGTAAGTTGTAAAACCTTATAAATGAAATGAAATTTTAATTCCTCATGGAGAGAGAAAAACCTTTCTTATATTACGGTTAATTCCATAAATAAATTCAGGCATGAAAGACTGGGCAGTTTGTGCCAAAGGCTCTCCCGATACAGTGCACAGAGAATAAACGCCAATCATAACCTGTTTTAATAAAGATATATAATGAACCATAAGATGTATTAGATTATGACTCAAAGTAGAAAAAACTGCAGGATTGATTACTGAGGCAAGTAAGTAATATCAATCTTTTATCTCAAATTTCCGGGTATAGGTAGGAAACAGTAAAAAGCTTATGATAAATGATAAACAATTACTTGATGTGCTGCGAGAGTAACTGCTCCCAAGGAAGTAGCCAGATAGGTAATAAACGTATAAAATGCCATCTGATTAACAGGCAGTAAATCCAAAGTTGAAGTACTACAATCATAACTGGGTATACAATCAAATATCTTAAATTCTTAACAGAAAGCATAGAAGAATGGGAAGTTATTACCTTGGACATCATGGTTAAGAGTACAGGACCAGCAATTTGAATAATTTTCATTAGCTCCCCTATAGAAGGAATGACTATTGCAAAGGAATTGTACCCTTTGTGATGGAGAGATCTCAGCATTAAAAGTGCTGCAATGCTCTAGATTTTTATGAAGAACAAGTTATTAAGTTCCCTGTTGAAAGTAAACAGTCTATAAAAATCAACATTAACTATTTCCTTCCTACCAAAATGATATAAGGACTACATAAATTATTACCTGGGAGACTGTTGTAGCCCATGCCGCTCCCGCAATCCCGCATCCAAGAAATTTACATAACAAAATATCACCTAGGATTTTTATAAGACTTGTTATTGCCAAAACCTTCAATGGCCCCCGTGAATCTTGCATACCCAAGCTGGCAATAGATAAAAACTATGTCAACAAAATCAAAGAAACATCTATAAAATACCAATTGAATTTACAAAAGTAGTTCTCCAAAGACATTCTAACACTAAGATTTATAGATATTTCAGCCATCACCAAGTACAACATCCATTATATGTTTTATGTTTTAGATGAGAAACAATCTGATGAGCAGGTCATAATGTATTTCTTTCTACTGCCAGTTGTGCAAAAGTGTGCATTTATCTCCTCTAAGAAGAAAAAACATCATCCAATATCTTCTCTAAATTGGATGTGTCGTCACAACTCACTTCATATTTCAGGGCCACTTCTGATATCTGTGCAAAAGTGTGCATTTATCTTTTGTGCTAGTGCAATGTCCCCATTTTAAGCACTACGCTTTCCAGTGACTGTTAGCCTATCCCTAGATGCCCGTAGGCTAGTCAGAAACAAAAATTAGGGTTTCCTATTTTCTAGGAGGATACTTTGGTAGTTTTGGAGGTTTGCATGTTGGAGTTTTGCAGTTTGGATTTTGGATTCCTTTTGGGTTTTCAAAGAGCTTCGTAGTGGTGTGACATGCAACTGAAACAGGTAATTTTTCCGAACTTACTATTTTTAGTAAGTTGTAACGGCTACTCAAAATGTAGTTAAAATGCATTTGGACACACTTACTATTTTTAGTAGTATGCTATTTATAGTAATTGCTATTTTTAGCAAGGTTTCAACAGGCCAATTCTGAGGCTATTTCAGGCAAGTCAGTTTGAGCAGTTTGATCTCCCGCACTCTTGGAGATCATTTTTGGTAAATTCAGTATTTGGTTGAATTTATATATTTTAAGTGAAATATTTTTGCTAAGGCTTGGAGGACGCCTTTTCGGAGAGATAAGTAATTTTATTAAAAAGGAAAATTTTATAAAGTATTTCACTTAACCTTTTTGGGACGCCAACCTCATGATATATTTGTATTTTAATAAAGTGGTATTTCTCTCATATGGGATGACTTGGAGAAGAGAGCTTAAAATTCAAATGTAGGAAATGAAAGGTGAATTTGAGTTTCACTTTGGGCGCCCTAATTGGAGGGAAAAGGAATTCGAATTTGAGAAGAAATTATAAATAAAAGTGATGGGCTTCATTCTTGCCATCCATTGCTTATCATAACGAAGTGCTATTGAATTGATTTCAGACTTTGGCTTTGAGGAATGCATACCTCCTAGCAAGTATTCGGTTTTGTGTTTGAAAGATAACACCTAGCTGAATTGAGATTGCTTCTCATCCAGAGATTGCAGATTGAGCATCATTGATATTAGTTTTGAAGTTATTTCTGATTTTGAGGTTGCTGGTGCATGTATGGCTGAACCAAGTTTTCATTTGCAGATCATTGTATGTTTTTTATTTCATTATGGGTATTTGCAATAATCATTTCTATGCCCTAGGCGCTCCTCCTTGAATTTCAGATTTTTTGGTGAAGCAGTTAATTTTCTAGAGCTGGTCGCCCTTCTTGGTGGTTGTACTTTGCCTGGCATCACCTTGGAATGTGTGCATTAAATAATAGTTGGTATTTGCAGCTGTTTCTTTGTTTTGGTTTGGACACCTTCTCCTTAGATTTCATTTGTAGCTTATTTCATGTCAATCGGAGGAGT
>VDFB02028138.1:0-14092 GCA_007258455.2 Sequoia sempervirens
CCTTCATTGAAGATCCTTGCTGTTGTTTTCTTATCGAATATCCTCTTCATTTGAGAATGATGAATCTGAAGCTTTCTGTAGGCTTCCTTTCTGGTTTCTTCCAACTCTGTTAATTGAGCAAGCCTGAATTGCATTGGCTACTCCTCAAGTAACTCAAGCTCTTTTATATAACTCAAAGTTTTCAATTCAATTGAGATAGCCAATTTGACTTCTTTGCCATAAACCAAAACATATGGTGAAAATCATGTTGATCATTTTGGTGTAACTCTATCAGCCTACAGGGCTATCTTGAGTTTGTCATGCCATGACCTTTGATTATCTTCAATAATCTTCTGTATGATCTTAATCAGATTCTTATTTGTTGATTCAACTTGTCCATTACCCTGGGGGTAATAATTGGACGAAGTATTCAGATAAATATTATGCTTTACTGACCAATCTGAAACTCTTAAACCAACAAAGGCCAAAGCATTATCAGAAATAATTGAATCAGGTGTACCAAACCTGAAAACTATATCCTGATAGAAGTTTAAAACTGATGTTTCGTTTGCATCTCTTAATGTGATTGCTTCAGTCCACTTCGTAAAGTAGTCTATGGTAGTTAAATCCATTTGTGCCCAGCACTTGAAGATGGAATGATTGGACCGATAAAATCGTGTCCCCACTTTCCAAATGGTTGCTCAACCTGAATTGGATTCAGGGGCAGGGCTGCTAACTTTTGTTTTCTTGCAAAAAGTGAACATTTACTGCATCTTCTGACATAAGCATGAGCATCTTTGAAAAGATCTAGCCAATAGTAGCCAGCTTTCATAATTTTTAGAGCTGTAGTATGTGGTGCAAAATGACCTCCAGCAGGTCCATCATGGAATTCTTCAAGAATTCTCTCAGTCTGACTTGGGTAAACACATCTGAGAAAAACACCATTAAAATCTTTTTTATACAGAACACCATCTATTTCTGCATATGGAATTGCTTGCAATCTGTAATATCTTCGTTTAGACTTGTCTAGACCTTCTGGAAAATCTCCATTATGTAAGTAATGGATCATCTGATGGATCCAATCAGCTGGAATAGCTGAAACAACAGGTTCTTCATTATTCAAAACTGTAGCAATATTTTCACTGTTGTTTTCTTCATTTTCTGCAAGCTGTTCGCATAGGCCTTTGCCTCGAACAAGCTTGGTAACCTTTATACTGATATCATACTCCATGAATTTGGTTATCCAGCCTGCTCGCTTGTCATTAATGTCCTTATTCAGCAGAAACTCCTTGACTGTTGGGTGAGCTACCAGCAGATGTATCTTATTATTAGACAGCATATGTCTAAACTTTTTAAGACTCCTTACTATAGCAAGCACATGTTTTTCAAAAAACAAATATCTTGTTTCGTAATCATGCAAGACTTGACTAAAGAATGCAATGGGTTGTTCAAGTCCTTGATCATTTTGCTGACAGAGCATTGCGGAGATGGTATCCACTCCTCCAAATGCGTATAGTATGAAATCTTTATCAAAATCTGGATTGATAAGAGTAGGGATTGTTGCAAGTATCTCTTTAATCTACTCAAAACTATTCTTTCCTTCTTTTGACCAACTGAATTTAATGTTTTTCTTTAGCATGGTTTTCAATGGCTACAATAAAGCTACAACATTGGGAATAAATCTCCTCACGAAGTTTATTTTGCCTAGAAAGCTCTGCAAACCCTTTTTGTGAGTGGGCAGCGATAAAGCCAATATGGCTGCAATACATTCTAGGTCAATAGAAATACCATCTTTTGAAACAATGTAACCCAGAAGCTTACCTTCATGAACAGCAAAAATACTTTTCTTTGGATTCAAAGAGATTCCATATTCTCTGCATCTCTCAAATTTTTGTCTAAGATGACTGAAATGTTCATTTGCATTTCATGAGAAAACAGTGATATCATCTAAGTAAACAAGAAGAAAATTGTTTATCAAACCTTCGAGAGCCATATCCATTGCTCTCTGAAAGGTCGCTCCTGCGTTTAACAATCCAAACGGCATCTTTTTGTAAGCCATAGTACCCCACTTGGTGGTAAAGGTTCTCTTGTACCGGTCTTCCTCCTTAACCAAGATCTGGTTATAACCTGAATATCCATCCAGCAATTAGAACCTTTCTGATCCTGAAACAACCTGCAATATTTTCTCCATTGAAGGCAGCGGGTAGTGATCTTTGAGTGAAACTCTGTTTAGATCACAGAAATCAACACACAACCTTATCTCTCCACTCTTCTTTCTGACAGGCACTAAATTTGATACCCAAGAAGTGTGCTTGATTGGAAATATTATACTACCTTCAATTAGCTTGTTTAATTTTGTTTTCATCAGATGTTCTAACTTCGGATTCAGGGGCCTTTGCTTTTGTCTTACCAGTTTTACATTAGGCTCTAACTCAATTGTATGTTGAGCCAACTTAGGGTTAAAACCATTTAGATCTCCATACTTCTAGGTGAATATGTCACTAAATTCTTGGCAAAGTAAGATAAAGGCTTGTTGTTCTTCCTTTGTACAGACTTTTCCAAGCTTAAGCAACTTGTCCTTGAATATTTCTATTGATTCATAATGCTCCTGCTTCACTGTGATGCCTGATTTATCTCTTCTAACCTAGTCATTAGTGTTGAAGATGGATTCAAGAGTCATTAAACCCTTTGGAAGCTTGTTAGACTTTAGTTGCATGATTTGATCACCATATTGTTGATCAAATTTTCGCTGATTTCCAATAGAAAACTCTGCTTCTTCCATCAGAAAATGAATTATTTGTTCATCACTATCAAAAATTTGCCAACTTACATTATTATTAGGTACTGAAGGTCTGACAACTACCTTCACATATTTTTGTACCTCCACATTATGAATTTCAGTCAGAATTTCAAACTATGACCCTAGAGCAGCAAGTTTATCAGCTTGCTTATTCTAAATTCTTGGAACTAATTACAGATTAAATGTGTCAAACTCCTCAATTAAGTCCCAAACATGATGTTTGTACAATTTCAAAAAACATTCTTTGTTAAATTCAGATTTCTAACTTGATTTGCTATCAATTTTGAATCACCATACACCTGTAAGCACTTAATCTTTCTTTTTCTGGCTCTTTCTAAGCCATGAATTAATGCTTCATATTCAACAACATTATTAGAATAGGTGAAAGCAAATCTAAAAGTTGAATAATACATGTCTCCTTCAGGCAAAATCAAAACAGCTCCTCCACCAACACCAATTTTACTTCTGGATCCATCAAAGTATAGCTTCCAAAGCTAATCAATCTGTTGTACTTGTTGTTTTTCCTCCTTGACCAAATTTGGAATAGTTACATCGGGCTCCTGAATCATATAAATTCCCAAACCTACTTCATCTATGAGATTGAACAGATCAACCTCGTGATTCTTGGTTTCCCACTCATCTAGATTTATGTCAGGTATGCCTTCTATAGGTATAGTGAGGTCGAGGGTCATGGATTGATCCTCCGGATCATGGAAAGCTAGGTTCGCATTTATGGGATTTGGAACATAAGGCTCAATATGGTCTTTAGCTTGTGATTCTAACTTAATCGTGACTCTAGTACCATATCTGGTTTTGAAAAACATGTGTGACCAGTCTGATGACAGATAACCACCTAATTTTACAGTGAGCTCTCTAGACAAGCAAATGACAAAATAAGGTGGGAGATCAATGATATATATGTCCTATGAAATTTGAAAGTTGGGACAGGCATGCAATGTAAGAGGAAAATTTTTAATAACTCCTACAAACTTTATAGTTGTACCATCCAACTAAACTACCCCTTTTGACAATGGTTCATACTCAAGTCCTAACTTATCTACCAGTTGTTTAGGCATAATTGAGTTGCTTGCTCCACTATCGATCATGCAGTTATGCACTATGTTATCACCAATTATCAAGCTAACATAAAAAGGTGGTGGCTTTACCTCTTAGTTGGCTGCTCCTGCTTTTGATCTGAACTGTTCGCAAGAACTCTTGGTTGTTCTTTACTTGTTTCATCAGAAATTAATATCTTAGCCAGAGCCTCCTATAAACTTTCTTTTTGCCCAGGCAAGCGTAATGCATCTAACATGATAATGCTAACAGTTGCCTTTTTCATATGTTCAACAATATTGAAAGAAGAAACACCAACCTTTGGCTATACCTTTTGAACAATAGCATTTGTTTGTGTTGCTTGAGGCTGGAACTGAACTTCATGTTGCTCCTTTGATGGTCCAGCCTGTTGTCTTGGTAAAATCTGAACATTCTGAGCTATTGAAGGTTGAATCTGCCCCTATTGGGCTGTAAAATTTTTATTTTTTTGCTGAATAGCAGGTTGTTTATCTTTTCCTACCTGTTGTTTATCAGGAACAACTTGTTGTCTTAGATCAAATGTTCTTTTCTTGGCCCCCGTATTGGTTACAACAGAAGTGGCTAACTGATTTTGACTTTGTACGTGATTAACTCTACAAAATTCACTTCCTTGCCAATTCATCATGGCAACGTCAAGGTCACTCTGTTGTGTTTGATCATCTTGTTGATTATTGTCCTCCTTAGTTGTATGTTTAGAAGCAGCATAACTACTTTGCACCATAAGTGCTTGATTAATCACCTCATTCATGCAAGTAGCCTGATTATGAGGTTGATTGCAGGGATAGCACCATACATAATCTTGTGCTAAATTGTTTTGTATTGGCATCAACTCTTTTGAAGAGCTAGCAGTAGCTGGATTAAATGGCTAATTAGGCCTAAAGTTGAAATTTCTCCTCTGTCCCTGGTAATCAGCTTGATAAGCAGGTTTGTTTGCTTGAAATGATGACTGATTAGGTTTGAAATTCTGACCTTGCTAGTTTTTAAGGCTTACCAAGTTGTTACTCACAGTTTGTAGTAACTTGGCCATTTGTTGTTGGTCATTTATTAGCTGTTGTTGAGTATCTTTAAGTCCTTGCAAGTCAGAGTTTGTTGGAACAACATTATCTTGTGTTGCTGTTTGGAAACCAAAGGCTGGAACAACAAGTATAGTGGCTATAGGAGGTACTTGAATGGGCATAAATGGTTGTACATCTGGGAAAATCAGCATAGGGGGTCTTAGGGAAATTTTACCAGCTTGTATAAGGTTGTTTTTAGCTCTAATAGTGATGTCATATGCTACTGGTAATGTTAACCCACCCATTGACTGTATCATTAAAGCAATATTGCTATGCAATGATCTAAGGTAATACAAAAAAGCGTGGCCAAGAGTTGGCCTTACCGTTATTGGAATTCGATCCCATGTCCTTTGAAATATGAAGTTAAAGTCCATCATCTATTCTTGTGGTGCTCTCTTTATAGTCATCTATTCGACTAGAGATAAATGATCAGACTTGTCAGAAAATTGTTTGGTCAGCTTGTCTCCTAAATCATCCCATGTCACGATGGTATTAACTGGTAAGCGACGAAACCACTAAGATGCTTTCCCCTTGAATGACGCTACTAACAACCTCAAGGATACATTCTCTTGAATCATGTGATGAACTCCACATAGCGAAGCTACGTCTCTAATATGCTCAATGGGCATAGTCTGATCTTCACTAGTAAAAAAGGGCAGAATTTTGAGTGCTACAATTGGTATATCATCGTGCTGAGCCAGATCCAATGGGATGCCCCCATTAAATGGAAAAAAAGCATGCGCTCTGGCCATCAGAGCTATTGGTGTTATGAGATTTACAACTTGTACAATCGGTACAGGTGAAACCGGTACTCTGTAACTTGGCGAAGCTGAAAATGAACTTGTTTGCCTTGCTAATAATTTTCCTCTTCTCCTTGATGTGTAAACTAATGGTTCTGCTCTTAAAACTGGAGAAACTAATTGCTTTCTTGAAGGCTTACCAGGTGTTCGCTTGGTTGTCCTTCCTCTTCTTTTTGGTGAAGACAATTGCAAATATTCAAACGAAGAAGAACTTCTTGTCTGAATATTTCTCATAAGCTATTTGCACTTGATTTGCTAGAAACTAAGAACGGAGTCACCAGGTATATGAAAATAATCCTCTGAAAGGCTGAAAAACTGCTGTATATACCAAAACAACAGCTTGAGCTGTAAAATTCTTGCTCTGAAAAGTGATTCAGAGTCCCACCGAGCGTGCCAAAAACTGTTGTCAATCATATTGCACCCGAACGCTTGAATAATTAAATTCAAAAATCTGTTGAAACATTGGAACTATCTTCAAGCTGTGGGTATTCCTATGGAAAAGATAGACCTCCAGATTCTAGGCTGGTTCCTATATGATGATCAATTAGGTACTTGAATGATTTGTTGGGAAAAGGGAAAGAAACTTAATCTAATGCAAAACTGGAAAATCTGAACTGTGGTGATGCACCTATTTGATTTAAAGAAAGCAAATTAATTCACAATTGATTCCTTACGAGCCTATTTTCACAACTCAGACTAAACAATTTAACTGCATAAATGATTCACATAAAGGCCTGATAATTCATTCTTTATGAAGGAAGAATTTATTTTCACAACTTAAAGATATGAATGTATTATAAGCACAATTTATGACCTACAACTAAAATCATTTTTTTTGTGTACATGCATTCACAAATGTGACAGAAATTTAAAGGTTTTGATGTAAAACACATTAAATTTGCATCCAAAACATTCATGAAACAAGACAACTGAATCTAAGAAGGCTAATATCTAACTTGCAATGACAACAAAAGGAAAACTCTGCAAATGATACTCAAATATAACCTGTAAAGACTGTTGCAATATTTATTAAATTTTGAAAGCTGAGTTACAAGATAATTCCCTTTGCAGAATGCAAAGGTTGAATAACAAGAACTAGAGGAAAAAGATAATTTTTTCCAATATATACAATAAAATGTAACTTCAAAGTGCATGGAGGTGAAACTGAAAGTCAATTTCAATGTCAAAATGATAACTCCAAGGCAAATCCACGAGCAAAAAGAAAAATCCCTGAAAAGAAGGCTCAAACTCATGCAAAAATGAGCGAACTCAATCTCAAACTCGCAATCATAATGTATGCAACTGATCTGTAACTCCAACTGGCTCCAAAAAGTATGAAAATAGCACTGAAAGAGATCTGAAAGTGAAAAATATCTTCCTCAAATGCCTCTCACGAGCAAAAATAAAAAGTCTCAAAAAATGGGCCTGCAACTGAAGTGAAATGAAATCCATATGCTGCAAACTTCAACTCATGTCATGCATAATCAAAATATCTCCAAAACTGGTACGAAACTGAAGCAAAGTGAAAGGAAACTCCATCATTATCTCCATTTTGTCTTTTGCATGAAAAAGACTCCAAGTCAAAAAACAAAATGCTCTTGATAACTATTTTGACTTTACTTGTGCTCCAGTTGTATCCTCTGCATGGTTTTGAGAAGGTTTTCATTTAATTAAATATTAAAAATAATCACCAAATGATTGTTTTAATATTTTTACATTAGATATCAATTCCTTTAATCACATGTTTTAAATATTAAAGTAATAGTTATATTACTTTTAATATTTAATTGAATATTAAATTTTCTTTAAATCCATGCAATGTCAAAGAAAATATTTGAAGTCGGCTTCAAAGACTCAAGGCCTTATGTATCATTCTTAGCATATTCTTTGCATTCTTCACTAAATAAATATAAGCTGACCATGCACATTATAATAGTTGACCACCTCCATATTATTGATGATTATTTTGACTTTAAGCCACGGGCAGACTGATAATTGATAATGATTTCGACTTAGGGAAAACAATCAAAAGCATGGAACCCTAAAACACATTATCATTCACACTTTTGACTTTGGAGAAGAAACTTCATGAAGAAGCTGGCCGCCGACCTGGTTAGGTTTTCTGAGAATTTGCTTGATCTAGATCTCGACCTGCACATTCTTTGGATATTTTTTGAGGAATTTCAATAGAAAAATGTGTGGTAAATCTAATCCTTTCACAAGAATGGAAATTTCTTACCATTTTGAATCATCTTTTGGCTTATTCAGCCGCGTCCATGACTCATTTCTTATATATTTTGTGCTGTTCTCTTTTTCCCTGTTTATTTATGCATTTTGCTGGCTCTGGCCGCCATAAGAGGAGAAACGTTGCAAAAAATAACTTGAGTTTTATGGCTATCGACCTCCCTATGAATTATTTATACATTAAGGGACAAGGTAAGTCTGAATCTAAGCTATTTCATGGCTTTTTACTCTATTTCTGAAATAAATCTCGGCCTAAAGGCCACGACCATGCTCATTTTCTGATATATCATATGTCTTCACTTGTTCTGGGCCGCCATTGAAGAGTTTGAGCCTTTTGTATGTATTCCTATTGCTGTGCAAGCTCGATTTATGAATTTTAAAGCTCAAAGAGAGCTCATCCACGGACTTGTCTCCTCTTCTTGTTCTCCTTCTTGTGCATGATGGTAAGTTCTATTTTGTTTTTTGTTTCCTCCATTTTGAACATATAGCACTATCTCTACAGAAAAATAAGAAACCCATCTATAGTTTTGTATACATCTTACTTTGAAAGGACTTATACTCTTAATTGAAAGTCGTTGCCTCATATTTGCATTTTGGGTATTCTCCATTCACTGCATTTTTGTATTTTTCTGAACATATAGCTAAAACCCTCACATGGGTAACAAAAAATATGTATTTTCCTCACTAAAAGAACATTTTTGAGCAAAAATCATGGTATAAAATTTGAAAACAGTGACAAACTTTTATGATGTCGCTTGAAACCCCTTTTTCATTTCCTGAAGCAAAACGTTGTCACTGTTTTCATATTGCTATTGTTGTTTCTTTAATTTTTCCTGTAGCTTTTGGCTCCTTGTACTGTACCATGCATTTGCTAAAAAGAATCACTTCTTCACTTTTGCTTTCTCCTATGCATACAGACATCTGTTGCAACTTTTGTCATTGACTTCTCTTGTGTAGAAAACCTCAGCCATCAAAACATTATTTTGAAATTTTCTCTTGCTATGGTTCACGTAAACCTACTCTTTTGTGATAACAGTCCATGAAAGAATGTTGTTTCAGTCTTCTATAGACTATACCTTTTATGAATATTGTACTAGAATGGCACATAGTAATGATGCTTCTCTTCACGCTTTAATGTGACAACGCCTCACTTGCGCACATGGTTGTCGTTGATATGAAGTTGTTACAGATTACTCTGTTTTTTCTCTTGATCTTAAGATACAATAATGTTGCTTTGTTATCATGTTAACTGTCCTACTGAATCTCTGGACAAACAATATATGTGCTTTGAAATGTAAAGAAACAACTTGATTGCTGAATGTTGTGCTTCTATTTGACACTGTGGAATGTTGTCCCAAAACTTTACTACTCTTTTTTGGCTGGTGCAAGTTTATTCGTCATTCCACCCTGTAGCTATGAGTTCAATGTTTATCCAAGTCTCAAAAAATACTAAGGAAGCATTCCTTGGTAACCTATAGTTACTTTGATGAAAGACTTATGTGTTTGCACCCTTAGACTGCAATCTCTTTAGTGGTTGTATCATGCATCTAATAAGCATTGTCTTTCTCTTTTCTGAATCCTTCTTACAAATTCGGATAACTTGCATATGTGGTTGTCCTCCTGAGTTTCTTGATGAATTATGTATGTGCTTTGGAGGTTGTTAAAAATAATTATGATAACTTGATACCTTGTTCTCCTTTCAGTTTAAAGGAGCTCAATGCCTCATCAAAATGTAAATATGAATGAAAGGTAGAGCTAAAACAAAGGATAATAAATGTAATCAATGCTCTCTTAATATATTTCTTTAATTGTTCCTTTAAATGATGAGCAAAAGATAATTGCTTAATCTATTTTCACCATGCTGAATTAGACTTCTTGATGACAGTCCTAGATGATGACTGTTTCTTTGATGCTTAAATAACTCTCATATATGATGTGAATGAGAGGTGTCCTTTTGATATGTCGGGCTCAACCCTTGTCAGAGCCCGTTTTGCTCCACATATCTGATGAAAATAATTATGAACGTAATGAACCTGTTCCTACACATTGAAACAAACAAGTTAGAAAAAATAATCGAAGCTGAAAGCTTCCATTGAGTTTCTTTTTCCTTGATTATCAGCCTTTGTAACTCAATCATCGGTGAATTCCTAATTGCATGTCACGTTGCATTCATGTTGGTAGGGTAGACATGAGTAGAATGTAATTCATTGGCTTCTTAGATTAAATCTCTAACGTCATTTCTTTTACAAACTTCCACCATGTTCATGGGTGTGGAAACAAGTACAACTGGAGCTTGGAGGCGGCGACTAAAAACATCAAGCGAAAGTGATTCATCATCACAGGCATTGATAAATTGCTTCTCTTCTTTGTGTTTATGTTATCTTCAGTAGTGTAGCTTTCATTAAATTTTGTATTCATCATTTGATTATCATAATCAAATTGATTATCTAGAAGCATGTGAGATTTCAATGTTTTTTACAAAATGAATAAAAAGCATTATTATACAAATTTTCAATTTTTTGTTTTAAATAATTGCACAACAAAACTATAATTCATATGTAATCTAATCTTTATGATGAACAATGAATACTTTAACAACAAAACTTGAAATTTTTTGTATCCTTCAATGATGAATTCGACTCAGCTCTACCTATTTGAGCTTGTAGTGAAAAATAGAGTGAACAAGTAGTTAGAAAGATGTATTCGATAAACACCATTTTAACAACCCCTTTCGGATATCTTGGTTCTATGAAAGTAAGTGCATTATATGAAACAATAGATTCGGGAACTCCAAACCCTGATTTTGACTATTCATATAAATTCAATGTTCTCATTTTGCCTCTTTAAGTGATAGCTTAGGTCCATTTTGAAAAATAATCAATGGTTGTGAGCACCCACTTTTGGCACACTAGATGGTGGGTTTATATTAATGAAATCTAAGCCCCACTTCATAAAGGTTGCTCAATCTGAATTGGTTGTAGCGGAAGGGTTGCTAACTTCTCTTTTCCTGCAAATATAGCACATTCTTTGCACTTCCTCACCCATGAATGGGCATCTTTGAATATGGTAGGCTAGTAATATCCTCCTTTCATTATCTTAAGAGTTGTAGCTCTTGGAGAGAAATGACCACCAGCTGGTCCTTCATGAAACTCATGTAACACTTTATCAATCTGGTCAGCTTCAATACATCTAAGTAGTACACCATGAAAATCTTTTTGAAACAGCAAACCATTCAAAATAAAATAAGGCATTAACTGCAGTCTATAATATCTTCTTTTAGATTTAGTCAAACTAGGAGGACACTCACCAGTTAATAAGAAATGTGTCATTTCTTTTACCCAACCTGTAGAAGTAACACGTGCAGCAATTTGTTCCTCATTTTGATGAGATAAAATAACAATTTCCTCTCCTTCTGTATTGTTGTCATTATTCTTTGTAAGTTGTTCACAGAGACCTTTGCCCCTTATCAACTTGGTAACCTTGATTTCAAGGTCATACTCCATCACTTTAGTCACCCAACCAACCCTTTTACTATTCAAATCTTTATTTAGCAGAAACTCCTTGACTGAAGGGTGAGCAACCAACAATTTATTTATTTTATTATAGCATATTTTTGAACTTCTTTAGACTCCTGATCATAGCTAAGACATGCTTTTCTATAAAGGAATAATTAAGCTCATAGTCCTTAAGAGTCTGACTGAAAAAATCTATGGGTTGTTCTAACTTTTGATCATTTTCCTGAACTAACATAGCTGCAATACTATCAATATTACCATATGCATATAAAATAAAATCCTTTGAGAAATTAGGATTCAACAAAGTAGGAGCAGCTGCAAGTGCTTCTTTGATAAGCTGAAAGCTCCTCTTTCCTTTAGTCCAGCTAAAAGAAACATTCTTTTTTAACATTGAAGTCAAAGTTACTAATAACTCAACAACATCTAGGATGAATCTTCTTACAAAGTTGATTCTACCCAGGAAACTTTGCAGACCTTTTTTGTTTGCTGGTAAAGAAAGAGAAAGAATTGCACTTACTCTTTCTGGATCTATAGAAATTCCATGCTTTGATACAATATATCCAAGCAATTTTCCTTCATGAACAACAAACACATATTTATTTGTGTTGAGAGAGACACCAAACTCTCTACATCTTTCAAATATTTTCCTTAAGTGATCAAAGTGTTCATTTGAATTCTTTGAAAAAATAGTTATATCATCCAAATAAACTAACACAATCTTATACATTAAACCTCTGAAAGCCATGTCCATAGCTTTCTAAAAAGTAGCTCCAACATTAGATAAACCAAATAGCATCCTCTTGTAAGCCATTGTACCCCATTTAGTTGTAAATGTTATCTTAAACTAGTCTTCTTCCTTAACCAGGATCTGATTATATCTTGAAAAACCATCTAATAAACATAATTTCTAGGAACTTGGAAGAGCAACTGAGAGAATTTGTTCCCGCGGAAGGGTAAAGGAACTGATCTTTTTTAGAAGCTCTAAGATCTTTGAAATCAACACAAGGAAGTTTGATTCCTCTTTTTTCTTCTTACTTATGATTTTCAAGATTAAACACCAAAAGTATGCTTAATTGGATAAATTATACCACTCTCTATGAGTTTATTCAACTCTTTGATCATGAGGGGCTCAAGCTTGGGATTAAGTGGCCTTTGTTTTTATCTCACAGGCTTGGCATTTGGCTCAAGTTCAATTGTATGTTGGGTAATTGAAGAATCAAAACCTTTCAGATTTGATTATTCCCATGCAAAAACATCACTGAACTCTTGACATAGTAAAATAAAAGCATGCCTTTCTTCTAAAGTGCATACCTTACCAAGCTTTAAAAGCTTATCTTTGAATATTTCAACACCTTCATAATGATCTTCTTTAATCTATAAAGTGGCTTTCTCCTTTCTAACTTGATCATCTGTATTGAAAATTGATTCCAAAGTAACCAAGCCTTTGGGCAGTTTGTTGGTTTTCAGCTGTATGATCTGATCTTCGTACTGTTGTTTGAGTTTCTCTTGATTATCATTGGAAAACTCTGCTTCTTCTCTCAAGAAATTGATGATCTGCTGATCACTATCAAAAACTTTCCAATGTTCATTATTGTTAGGAATTGATGACCTAACAATAACTTTTACATATTGTTGTTCTTTTGAATTACTGATATCATTTGGGATATCATACTGAGCGCCTATGGCTGCTAGTATATCAGTGTGATTATTTTTAGTTCTGGGAATTAATAGCAAATTAAAAGCTTGAAAATATTCAATAAGATCCCATACTCTATTCTTATAAGACTTGAGAAGATCATTCTTATTAGTATGGATACCTCTAACTTGATTAACAATCAGTTCTATATCACCAAAGACTTGTAAACAACAAATACCTCTCTTTTTTTCCCATTGAAGACCATGAATCAGGGCTTCATACTCAGTTGTATTATTGGTGCAGCTGAATGTGAACCTGAATGTAGAATAATATTTCTCACCAGCTAGAGAAATAAGCATACAACCACCTCCAACACCATTTCTACTCCTTGAACCATCAAAGAATAGCTTCCAAACTTCATTCATTTGTTGATCTGACTGTTGTTCAACACTTTTTTCTAGATTAGGCATAACAGAATCAGACTCATGCATCATATAAATTCCCAAATTTACCTCTTCAAGTTGTTCATTTGAAGAACTTTGAACATTTTCTGCTGCCTAATCATCCAACAGAATATCTAGAATATCCTTTATTTGAGTATTAGTTTCATTGGTTGCAGTAATGTCTTCTTGATTAAATAGAGCACAATTTACAGCAGTTTTTGCCTTGATAACACTTGGATTATAGGGCTCAATATGATTCTTAGCAACGGGTTCTGACTTAATAGTGACTTTGGTTCCATACCTGGTCCTAAATAACATATGAGACCAATCAGAGGACAAGTATCCTTCAATCTTAGTTGTGAAATCACGAGATAAACAAATTGCAAAGTATGGAGGAAACTCTATGACATAAATGTCCTGAGGTATTGAAAATTTTTGACATGCGTGCAATGTAAGACTCAGATTTTTAATGACTCCTACTATCTTAACAGCAGTACCATCTAGTTGGACTACCCCTTTTTCTAATGG
>VDFB02028139.1:0-27414 GCA_007258455.2 Sequoia sempervirens
AAAGGAATTTATCCAAGCATTGCTACTCATGGATTTAGTATGGGATGAGAATATTTGGCTAGGTCATAATCACTATATGTGTAGGAATCCACACTCCATTCATTGGATTTTATTTCAGTATGGTATTACTTAGATGTCTACATTTCATTTGAAGCGTCAACATTTTCACTCGAGGTCAACCTAGTACTAGGAGGACTCGCCTTTGGTGGTACATACCCTAACCTAGTGTTCTTTGGTAACTAGAGAGAAAATATTGGCTCTATCATTCCATGTTTGTTCAAGCCAAGACCACTATGTCCATCATAAATAGGCTCTCCATGTTGTATTCACCACATCCCTTGTCATGGATCTGGACCTTAGGTTTGGAAGGTGTAGTGGATGGAGTGGGTGATTTGACTAAAGAAGATGGATCAATGTAATGCGATGAAGCGGAGGATGAGGCTTCTTGATTAATAGGCATTTGATGTTTAGTGGTGCCTTTCAGACTACTACAGTATTGGAAGGGGTCAAGATCACTTGGTATAGTGATTTTGATGTTTTTATGGGGAAAATTAAGGCATTGATGGTATGTGGAGGGTATGATCCGCATGGCATGAATCCATGGCCAACCAAGGAGAAGATTGTATGGTAAGTCCAAATCCAAGACTTGGAATATTATGTTTTGAATAGTAGGCCCAACTCTTATAGGAAGTGTGATTATACCCTTGGATGAGTGCTCAGTGCCATCATAAGCCTTGATAATGATTTTGTTAAATTCATCTATACAAGCTTCAGAGAATCCCAATTTTAAGGTGCATATATTCAGACCTGTTCCACTGTCTACCAAGACTCGTTTGATTTTATGTTTGTTAATGTATACCTCAAGGTGCAATGGATCGTTATGGTTTGGTTTATGTGTGGAAAGATTTTTCTCATAAAATGTGGTGTGATGGATGGTGGCTAAGTATCCTACCATGGCTTGAAATTGATTGAAATTTAGGTCAGTGGGCACAAATGTATCATGTAAAGCTTTGTCCAAAATGGCCTTATGCTCAGGGGATATGCGAAGCAAATCAAGAATGGATATTTGTGCGAGAGTCTTTCTTAGATGGTCTAGGAGGTTATATTGAATTTTTGGTTGCAGATTGGAAGTAGCTCCTTGCAAGGTCGCTTTGGCTCTATGAGTGGTAGCAACCCATTCCAAATTTTTATTGATGGTAATGGTAGCGAAATGGTTATCAAAGGCCCGAATGTGATTGATGGTATAGTCATATGAGACATTGGTGTAATTGGCATTGTTATTGGTATTGTTCCTTGAACTAGAGGCTTTTCCCTTTCCATGATATTGTAGTGGATTCTTGAATATGGTATGGTCAACATTTATTTTACCTTGTGAATTATCCATTGATATGTCACCTCATTCAATAAGGTCTTGGATAAGGTTCTTAAGTGTCCAACATGAGGATGTTTTATGTTCCTTGGTACGATGGTACTCAAAATGTTCATTGTCATTCCACCAATTTGGTTTGGCTAGTGTTGGTTCGTATGGTTTGATGTCTGGAAGTTGAATGCCATTTGATTGCAAGAGTTTCTTCAAGACCAACTCAATAGGTTCCCTTAAAGGTGTGTATGTTCATTTAGGCATGTTGGTTCATGGGGGACATCTACATTTTTTATTGTTTTGGACCACATTTATCATTTGGTCATGACTTGGTCTTGGACTATTTTGTGTAGAAGGACCTTTAAAATGAATGGTGGGGTAAACTTGCTTAATCACTTTGGCATCACTACCCCATCATTGGTGACATTTTTGTTTCTAGACCATAATTTTCCTTTGTCATTAGGAGTGTTTTGGTTTTCTTTGAAGATTTTGACTAGTCCTTTTGCCACAAGGGTTTTCTCAATAAAGACACCTTTATCAATGACATCCTTAAATATGGTACAACTGTGGATTTGAAGTTGAATCTTCAATTCCATGTTGATTTTTTTCTATAAAAATGGGAACCAACTATTTTTTTTGTATGTGAGAAGGATATTTACTAGACATGCTTCGCCATCTTTGATAAAATGATGTAAGTGACTCTCCTTTTTGTTTAGTTGTGCACAATTTCACTAGGGTCATATCACTTTCAATGTTATAGGCAAAGTGTGTATAAACTTGTTAGCTAGTTCATTCCATGTTAGTATCCCAGGAGGAAGGTGTGTGAACCACTCTAGAGCCTGCCCCAAAAGGTTACGTGGAAATAATCTCAAGTACGTAGGCTCATAGGCAATGTCCATACATGCAATGTTAAACTCCCTTAGGTGTTCTACTGGATCTCCTTTCCCCTTATACTTGTTAGAGCTTAGAATGTTGAAGTGTGGTGGGAAAGGTGGCATGTATATGCTCCTATCAAAAGGATAGGCACATAATTCCTCTGTTGAGTATGTCTTCTTTGTTGTACCCAATTGCATGTTTGTCATCTGTTGTTGCATTTTTATATTTTTTGCACTAAAGTTTCCACGGTTGATGGTGGTATATTTACTTGACTTTACACGTGGGGGTTGGTGTTGGCATTAAGTGTGTTGAGATGGTTGTGTGATGGGTTTTGGATTTGAAAGTTGGATGCAAGTGTTACATTTGGATCGATGTTTTGTTGCAAAGGATTTTGATTGCCTTGTTGGAAGTGAGGTGTGAACATGTTACTGATGTTGGTATTGGTTTGATCTTGTGGTATGAAGTTACTGTTTGGAGTGACATGTTGTTGTGATGGAGGTTGAATGGTATGTTGGAATTGGGATGTAAAGTTGATGTTTGTGTTGATAAATGTGACTCAAATTTACTAGCTTGATTGACTTCCTGGAGCAATTGTGTTTTCCTCCTTCATTGACCTGAGTTAAGTCATTGGTTTTCAAGTTTTTCTAACTGAAGTTTCAGGGTTCTAAAGTTTCTTAACCTCCCAACTTAGTGACTATGAAGTGAGGGCTACGTCCTTTGGTGTCAGCGTGTCACAGGTTTTGAGAAATTTGCAACCTCAGACATGAGGTTTGGAAGTTCAGGTTTTTAGCGATAAAGCAATCCCTTTGTTGTCGGTGAGTCACGGGTTTTGGGAACTTCACAACTTCTGACAAGAGGTTTTAAAGTTTAGTTTTTCAGTGATATTGTGACTTTGATGCTGATGGATGTGGGACCCAATAGGATGGTGGATCATGATGAAGGTTGACAAGTGGTGATGATGTGGAGGATGGATGGCATGTGGGCCCATGTGCTCGATGAACATCGGTGAGACAGTAATGAATGTCTCTTCGACTGGGAAACATGGTGTTAGGTGGATAACCCTAAGTTCGATGATGGAGATTTGCTTGAATACTTATCTGATGTCCAAAATTGGATGCTAGATGATGGTGTGTGGCTCAAGGTGAAACCCTAAAGGGGTGTAGTAGTTGAAGAGCTAAAAAAGAGTGACAGTTACTAAGGATTGGTCAAGAGGATGGGTGGCCGAGGGAGAGAGGAAGAGAATCTTGATGCTGAGAGATGAATCTTCCAGAAGGTGAAGGTTGAGCAGCTATGTGATAGAGAGGTCGAGAGGCCAGTGGTCGAGCCATGAGGCTATGTAGCCAAAAGAGATGTCTCTTGCTAAGTGAGGTGGTCGCAATGGGTTATGCTGCCAAATACTCTCTAGAATGGAACAAGATGTAAATCTCCTATAAAGGTTGTGAGCTTGATATTGTATTATAACTTTATTTTGTGGCTAAATAATACAATGGCGATCTAGGCTTTTAGAGTGTGGGGTTTTTTTACCTGAAAGGCTTTTCCCTGCGTAAATCTGTGTGTTCTTATTGTTTGTTTCATCTTTCATGGTTTTTGGTTCTATTTATTGAATCTATTAATGGTGTTGTTGAAACTGGTTGTTTTGCATGAGTTTCTCTTAAAATAATTAATGTGGTAAATGATCTATATATGTTTCCGCTTTGTGGTATAGTAGTTCATGTCTTTGAGGCAATATGATGAAATAAAAGCTACCAAAGGCACTATTGATCTTGGGTGTTTCTTTTTGAGATAACTAATATTTCCCTTCAAGTGGTATCAGAGCCTTCTTTTGGTATGTGTTTCTTCCTAGTGTGTTGTTGGTTCTGGGTATTCCTTCTGTGAGGATTTCTTAGTCTGTCAGGCTTGAGGAAATCTAGAGGAATCGATTGATGTATTGATCCTTTGATGAGTGGAAGATGGTGAAGATGGAGAAATTAGGACTGGTCATACTGGAATGTTGTGATCTAAGGTTCCTAGTTGGAAGTGGTATAACCCTGATGCATGGGGTGGAATATTATTTTTTCTCTATGGTTGTGTTGCAATAAAGCTTTCATATTGGGTGTCTGTGTGAGGCTCCCTAATGATATGGAGAAGCTTGGGTCATTGTTCAGTTATGGAGTAATGTGCTTATGTTGGGTGTTTTTCTTGGTATTGGAAGGCATAGTCTTATGGTACACCCTGATTGCATGTAGACTATGGAGTTGATCATTTGGTGATCCAAAAGCTTTTGAAATAGTTTGTCCCTCTCGAATGCACGTGCATGTTGGTGGTTTTGGAGTTGGATTGAAATGGGCTTGGATTTCCTGAGCTGTTGTTTCCTTTTAAGGATGTTTTGTACTTGCATGGATCTATGGTTTTACAGGTTTTGCATGGTTAAGCAAAACTTTTGGTTATGCGGAGTTGTTGTTAAGCTATTTTCTAGACCTTGGCTTTTGGGGTGTGATTGGTTGAGATAGTTATAGTTCAACATGTTTTGAGGAGGTGACATGCATTCTCTACATGAGAATGTTGGTATGTGATTTATCACTCAACATTCTTGTGGTGTTGCTTGATGGGTTCATAGACTATGGTGCTCAAGTAGTGGACATGTTTGGAAAATTGGATCTGAGCTTGATTTGGTGTTTGAGTCAAGTTGTCTACATTGTTATTCTCTTTGAGATCTCAATTTTACAATTTCTAATGCGATAATGGGTTTGCATGTTTCTATTGAATGGATCTACGGGTTGTGGAATGTGGTGGGTTATCTTTACCTACGTATTTGTTGTGAGACAACTCGGAAGTGGCCTGTTTATATCTGTGAGATCTGATCCTATGATGGTGTAGACTTGTTAGTTGGCCTTGTTTGTGGTCACTTGTGCATTGGTGTGGTTACTTTGAGTTGAGAGGATGGATGGTGTTGAGTACCTGAATAGTCAGTTATGGGGACCTGTAGCATGTGAATCATGATGTCATGGATAGCTTGGATATACTACTTTGTGTAAGCTTTTGACAGCGATGGTTTTGTCTGCTTGGTATTGTTGTTAGATGGATATGTTAATGAGTGGACTTGAAGGATTTCTAGATTAGTAGATGTTTGGTCATGATGCTTGGAAAGCTTGGTATCACATTTTAGTGGGAGCTTTAGTAATGACTATGGATTCATCACCTAGTGATGGATGGTCTTCTCTAGTGTTGCAGATGTTACTAGGAGGAGTTCTTAGATCCTATTCTTGTAGAAGGGTTCTTTTGCATTTGTATGTACACTATTTGAAGATGTGCAACATCTAAGAGCCATGGAGGATTCTTGGAGTCTTTGGTTGAGGTGTTGGTAGTGCTTGGCAGGTGATGTTGGTTTAGAGTTTGTTTGTTTTATGTCATGGTATACTCTTGCTCATGCTTTAGATTTTTGGCATGATACATTTCTCTTGAGACCATGTTATGTTCACCTAGAGCATGGGATCTCCTAAGGGGGTAGTAGGTCATGCTATCATGATAAGTTCCTGATTCAGATGATTGGAGCTTTGACAGTGGTCTGGTGATTCTCTGTGTTTTGGGTGCATTGGTCATATGCTTGAGAACTTCATGATGGTGCAGTGACACATTTGGAGTTTAGCATGAGATGATCATGTGCAAATTTTGATGGATACATGGAGAATAAGGTGAGGTTGTATTTCTCTTAAGAGGAGAGAACTGTTGATGGTTACTCTTGATGATGATTTCAACAGAAAGTCTGAGAAGCCTTCACCTTGGTTGGACGTGAGTTCAATAGAGACCAATGAGGAGATTGTTGTTGGAGGAGTCATAATGGCTTGCATATCTTGAAGGAGTACTCTCGTTCCCTACTCTTGGTCTACTCAACAATTTATCGCTTGAGAGGTATTTCCCATTGTTTCTCTAGGTGTTTTATGCTTTCTTTCATGGATATGGATCTTGAACTACTATTAGATGATTCGAAAGGATTCATTATGAGAGATGGATAGCATGGTTATCTCTTTATTCATTGTGATTACATTCATTGATGTTGAGTTTAGGAGATGCATTGGGTGTATTTCCTGAAATGGGAAGTGAAATAGTTTGATCTTCTTTGAGAGGCTTACATCCATGTTGATTACATGATATATGTGTTATGTTTGATCTTGGTGATTGAATGGATGTTGTTAAGGATTTTCTCTTGGGTTTTTTGAAGGAGATTATACTTGACATAGTTGGAATTTAGAGGTGTATGTAGGAGGATTTTCTACAGGGACGTGATGTGTAGAGGTGCTCTCTTTGGTCTTGGTTGTCTTCCTAGATGTTTGGTTTCACATTACATTGGTTTGAGATTTGGTCAGAGCTATAGTGATCACTAGCTTGTGGTCATGTGTTTTCACTCATGTTCTTGGGTTATGACATGGAGGCTCTTTATCTCTTTCCTTTGTTGGGTGTGGAGAACTTGGGAGAGTTGTGCAAACTTGTGGTGAGAGTTGTTCTTACAATTTTTGCATATCATTGTGGATGATTCCTTGGTACTACGTGATGTGGTTTATAACTCTTATATGATGTTGGTAGAATTGGTATGCCTTGATATTTTCAGAGTTATTACCTATGCAGTGGGAGTTCCTGGATGTGTTTTATCTTCTTCAACTGGTTGGCACATGGAGCTTGTATTGGCTGTTGATGGAGCACAGTGGAGTGGTGGCAATGTTGAAGCCCTTGCCGTTAGTTGGATCTGATGCTTGTGTTCTTGAGATTGGTGTATATATGCCTTGGCTCATTCCTTTTCCTATGGTGGATGGTTGGAACTATTGCCTGAGTTGGTGGACATCTTGCATGTCATTGCAGGTGACTTGGTTGGAGCGCAAAAAGATTTGTGAGTTTGCTTTAGAAGGAACCAGTAAGTTATTCATCAAGTGCGATAATTTTGAGAAATGTGACTCAAATTTACTGGCTTGATTGACTTCTTGGAGTAGTTGTGTTTTCCTCCTTCATCGGCCTAAGTTAAGTCGTTGGTTTTCAAGTTTTTCTAACTGATGTCACAATGTTCTAAATTTTCTTAACCTCTTGACTCAGCGACTGTGAAGCGAGGGCTACATCCTTTGGTGTTGGCGTGTTGCAGGTTTTGAGAACTTCACAACCTCCAACATGAGGTTCGAAAGTTTGGGTTTTCAGCAACAAAGCGATCCCTTTGTTTTCAGCGAGTCACGTGTTCTAGGAACTTCACAACTTCTGACAAGAGGTTTTGAAGTTTGGTTTTTCAACGATATTGTGACTTTGATGTTGGCAAATGTGGAACCTGATAGGATGGTGGATCGTGACAAAGGTTGACAGGTGGCGATGATGTGGAGGATAGATGGCATGTGGGCCCATGTGCTCGGTGAACATCGATGAAACGACAATGAATGTATCTTCGACTAGTCGACATGGTGTTAGGTGGATAACCCTAAGTTCAACGATGGAGATTTTGTTCAACTACTTATCTGATGACCAGAATTGGATGTTAGATGATGGCATGTGGATCGAGGTGAAACCCTAAAGTGGTGCGATAGTTGAAGAGCTAAAAAAGAGCGGTGGTTACTAAGGATTGACTGAGAGGCTGGGTAGCCGAAGAAGAGAGGAAGACAATCTCAATGTTGAGAGATGAATCTTTTAAAAGGTGAAGGTTGAGCAACTGTGTGACAGAGAGGTCAAGGGGCCAGTGGTCGAGTCATGAGGCTATGTAGCCGAAAGAGATGTCTCTTGCTAAGTGAGGTGATCACAATGGGTTAAGCTGCCAAATACTCTCTAGAATGGAACAAGATGTAAATCTCTTGTAAAGGTCGTGAGCTTGATATTGTATTGTAACTGTATTTTTGTTACTGAATAATACAATGGCGATCTGGGCTTTTGGAGTGTGGGGTTTTTTTTACCTAAAAGGGTTTTGCCCACGTAAATCTATGTGTTCCTATTGTTTGTTTCATCTTTCATGGTTGTTGGTTTTGCTTGTTGAATATGTTAATGGTGTTGTTGAAACTAGTTGTTTTGCATGAGTTTCTCTCAAAAGTATTAATGTGGGAAATGATCTATGTCTGTTTCCGCTTTGTGGCATAGTAGTTCATGTCTTTGAGGAAATTTGATGAAATAAAAGCTACCGAAGGCACTACTGATCTTGGATGTTTCTATTTGAGATAACTGATATTTCCCATTAGTTTGGAGTGACATGTTATTGTAATGGGGCTTGGTTGGTGTTCAAGTTTGACCCAAAAGACATGTTGATGTTTGGTGTAGTGTTGATCATTTGGGTTGGAACTCTTGATGTGTCAATATGGATCCTTCTTGTCTTGCGTGGGGGATTTTAATTTGTGTTGGTTGATGGTGTGGTGTTTTGAGTGTATGTTGTTCCAAATGGATTGCAAAGGTCATACCAATGGAACTAGAGGATGAACCAAATAGATTACTAAATGTTGGAGTTGGTCATTGTGATGTTGCATGTGTTCTTTTGGTGCCAAATATTGGAGGGGAGGGGATGTGTGTAGTTGTAACAATACGTGTTGTTCCCCCAAAAGGAAAATTAGTGTGCATTTTTTACGGGCACGATTGACCTTGTGAAAATATGTTTTGATCAAGACCTTGAGTTTTTTTTGTGTGTTGTTCCTTCTACAATTTTAGAAGTGTAAAAACCAAAGGGGAGCTTGGAACCTTTTTGAGCAAGTGTGAGAAAGTACCTATTGGGATCTCAATTGACTAGCTTCTCTACAACTCAGATTATCCTAGCATCTTGGGAAGCCTCTTCAATCTCTTTGGGTGTTAGACATTGGTTGACCTCTTTCAACATGAAATTGGAAAATGGGTTTGGTGTTTCACCTTGTGTTGTTTGAGGTGTGTTTGATGTTGACCCAAAGTTCATTTTGCTAGTTGGATTGAAATAGGGGTCATATGAGGAATCCATGTTTCCTTTGTGCCCTAGTCAAGATCATATAAGACTTGTGACTTTTGGATGGTGAACCTTTTGGTATGTATACAACTAAGATGGAGATACAGTTAAGGATGAAAATGGAAGATGGTAATGAAACTAGGCTATTTTTTTGGAATTTTGGGTTATAAGGATGATGATATAAACTATGACTAAGTTTTTGACATGCAAGAGTGACAATGAAGTTATGACTATGCTTGGAATAGGTATGCAACCTTGAACCCTAGAGGGGGATGCTAAGAAAACTATGATGGACCAAAGTGGTAATGCTAAATGTCAAGACCTCAAGAAGATAGACCAATATGATGATGATGATGATGATTTGACCAAACGTGAACCTAAACTATACACATGAGTTGTAGGCCCAACATAGAGATAAGATTGATGAGAGGTATGGTAAGGTCAAGACACCTAGGAATGAGACTAATGGTTTGTCCAATAGTATGATAAGCCTCCTAATCTCAAGACTCAAAGGTGATGTTAAAATGGAGCTAGAATGTGGTATATGCAAACTAGGACTATGCAAGATGACCTAACGCGAAAGATGAAATGCTATGGATGGAATGACTGAATCTAAACAAGTCTCTGATTTGAGTGCATAATCATAGTCTATATGGAAACTGAAAGTTGGATGTACAGATATTTCCCCAAAAAATTTGATCCTCACAGTTGCAGTGTAGAAAGCCAGTCAATTGCTATGTAGAAAGCCAGTCAATTGTAGTACAAGACTGATCAGTTGCAGTGCATGTAGGAAAATTCAGGTTTCTAGCTTCCTAAGACTTCTGACAATTGTGGTGTACTGTTTGATGATTACCATTTTTTGATAAATAGTTATGGTGTTCTACCTTTTGACCCTAATTTGATGTTTTCTAGGTTATTTTTCATTTTTGGCAAGTTCAAGTTTGGTTATAAAACATATCAAACACTTGAAAAACAAATTTGGTCAATTTTGAGTCTTGACTTCTTGGAAAGCAAATATGTTTGCAAATTTTCTTCCACAAAACTTGCTTGTCCTTGGTTCACAAATAATGAAGACAAGCACAAGCTAAGGAATAATAGGGTTTATCTAATAAAGTTGGGCTTACCTCACCCCTGAAGGAGTGATGTAATTTGTGAATGAGGAGTGGGTGAAGCTAGAGTATGTCAAGGTCATGGACCACCTTGACACCTCTTGCCTTGAAAGGAGTAACTCCAAACAAGGAACCTTGCCACCTCAACCAAGAATCGGACGTGGTAACTTATTGGGACGATGCTATCTCGATGCACCAACAATAAAAGATGGCCAAAAAATTCTAGCTTCTAATAACAATGGCTTTCTAGGAGGTCAGTGAACACTAAAGGTGTACTTTAGACATGAAACACTTAAGCCTCTAGTCAATGTGGTTGTGGTCAATTGTTCTACACCAATATTGACGCGCAAGGTATAATGTCCCCAGATAATGCTACTAACTTTCTCCTTCGCACCTTTAATATAGCCCACCCAAAAAAAATGTGCCTTGAGGTCATCCCCCTGAGTTCTTCGGTAGGATGTGTCTCAAAGGTAGGCCTCCTAAAAAAGAAGAGAGATTGAAATTTATTTTTCTCACACCCAAGATCACACGAAGTGTAAGGGGAGAGGATACACACACACCAATATGGGATTTAACACAATGTGCAAGTGCACCAAACACATAAGACACTTGTTCTTTTTAAGCACTAATTCCAAATGTTCCTAATTTAGAAATCACAATCACATAATGGAACCCTATAAGAAATTAGATTAGTAGTTTGAATAACAATGTCTTCTCCCAACGATTGCCACAAGCTGAAGATTAGATATTAGTAAAACAAAAAACCTATGTCCTAATGAATGTAAAAAGCAGAAAATGAAAATATCATATTTATACCCTCTTTTTGCTGTATCAGTCAATTGCGGTGTACAAAGGCGCAAATGCATCACATAGTTGCAGTGCAAAAACAAATGATTATGACAAACAAAATAGCAACTATGTGTGTTGATAAACGATTGCGGTGAATTGTTGAATGATTGTGACACAATAACCCTAGGATGCAAAAAACATAGATCTGACAAAAAAAACAAAACTTGATGATGGATATGATATTAGAAAACTGTTGGTATGTCAGAACAATAACCAAAAACCCAAATAATTCCCTAAAATAACATTAATTAAATGATTTGAGCTTGTGAATAATGACAGTCAGATGCGTTGTTCTAGGCAATGATTGTGGTTTTGTAATAAAACCATTGTGGCACGTCGTACAAAAATTGCGACGTTTTAAAGCTTAGTTACATCATTCTGCAGATCAATTGCGATAGACTCCTGAAAGTCAAAATTTTGCTAAAATTTTAAAAAATTCAATTAGTTCACGTCAGATTCACTAAATGTAGATAGGGTTTCAAATTTAAGGAATGAGCATGAATCAATAATAGCAACCACAAAACTATCTAATTCAAGCAATAAATACCCTAATCCAACAATGAAGTACAAATGAGCATAGAAACATAATAATAAAGCAATAAACCTTACTTCCTATGCCATAGTTGAATCACCTCCATTGCTCTTCTCCATTTTGTTGTAATTATTTTCAGATATGTAGTATGCAATATTCTCAATGAGCTTGATATTGACAATTGATAGCTTGATCTCTTGATAGAAAAACTTCAAAGATTGTCGTTAACCTTGAAATAAAGATGATGACTTCGTTTTATAGAAATCCCAATACAAATGAAGGGCTAGGATTAAATGATGATGTATAGTGATTAATGGATAAGATGGATTGAGACAAGGATAAGGATGAATGGACCAAAACTCAAGAAAGTAGTTGAGATTTAGGGCTTAGCTAAGAAGAAATTCAAATTAAATGACAATTAGTTAATTTAAAGGATGGAAAAATGAATAATTAAATAAATAAAAATAATTATTTAATTATAGAAGAAAGGTAGATTATTAAATATTAAATAATTATTTAATAAAAGAAAAAGGTAAATGATAAATAATTAAATAATTAAAAATAATTATTTAATTATGGAGAGAAAAAGCCAATAATAATTAAATAATTAAAATAATTATTTAATTATAGAGGAAAAACGAAAAAAATAATTAAATAAAGATGATGACTTGGTTTTATAGAAATCCCAATTCGAATGAAGGGCTAGGATTAGATGATGATGTATAGTGATCAATGGATAAGATGGATTGAGACGAGGATAAGGATGAATGTCTTGAGTTTTAGGGCTTAGCTAAGAAGAAATTCAAATTCAATAATGATAATTATTTAATTTAAAGGAGGGAAAAATGAATAATTAAATAATTAAAAATAATTATTTAATTATATAAGAAAGGTGGAGTGTTAAATATTAAATAGTTATAAATAATTATTTAATAAAAGAAAAAGACAAATGATAAATAATTAAATAATTAAAAATAATTATTTAATTATAGAAAAAGGAAAAATGATAAATAAATAATTAAATAAATAAAATTTATTATGCCGAGAGGCGTTATACAGTGAAAGTAATGAAGGAATATTCTTCGTAAAGTTTTTGAAGCTACATTGAAAATGATAATTGAATAGATTGTTTACTACACATTTTTTATATTAAAATGGTTGTAATTTTTTTTCCACTAAAAATTAGGTGAATGAAGCAAATTAACAAATGCTAAATTTAGTTTTTTTTAACCTTAGAATTAAATTACTTATAATTTACTTGAATTTAAATTTATAAGATATAAAATATAACTTATTTTTAACATTTTGTATTAGTATATATTGGTAAATAGTGTATTTTTATGTAGGATGCACTTCTTTTTTCTTTGTCTTATAGTTTTAGTAATGTTGCTTTTTAAAAATAATTTAAATGATCATCCAATATTTAAGTCAAACATTTACATATTATTAATTTTCATGTGTTATTTGCATTGGATTAAAAATATTTTTTTAAATAGAAATATAAATTTATAAGATTTAAAATATAAATAGAAATATAAATTTATAAGATTTAAAATATAAATAGAACTATAAATTTATAAGATTTAAAATATAAATAGAAAATTTATAAGATTTAAAATATAAATAGAAAATTTATAAGATTTAAAATATAAATAGAAATATAAATTTATAAGATTAGAAATATAAATTTATAAGATTAGCAATATAAATTTATAAGATTTAAAATATAAATTCTTCCTGCAGTTTTTCTAGGCTTGTGTTTCAAAGATGGCAGTGTAGGTGGAGTATCCGTGCGAGGATTGCGTATTGCGAGAAATGTCGTGTAACAATTATGAAAAAAATGAATTAAAATAGTTAAATTATTATTACACCGAGAGTGCAGGTGGTAATTTAATTTAGTTATTCTAGTTGTCTATCTCTGGCTGCATTTGATTTACTCCACTTAATGCATTCAAATGTGTGTTGGTGTGATGAAGCTCTCCAAGTGGCAGATGCTCAGCTTGAGATTAAAGGGGTGCCTAAACAAAGTTTGTGGCTAAGAGAGGTAAGATGCTTTTCTTACAAATTTTGTACTTATTTTATTTTCCTGTACCTACAGAGAAGGCTATGTGCATAATCCTTATTATTGCCATCCTGTTCTATTGTTCATTATGATTCTATGTGCTATTATGTCAAATAGTTGGATGGTCAAGATGTTGTAGGAGCATTATTTTGATTGACCAACTCTAGCATGTTTTAACCTCTCTGTGTGCTATGGATTTAGTATATACAAAATATAGCTCTTCCTTTTTTTTATCATTGCATAAGGTGATTCTTGTTGTACAATGCAACATATTATTAAGACATGTTTTTTTGTAGGTTTTGGATCCAAACAGATCAGTATTATTTCTCAATACAGGTATCTTTATTTTGTTCAATTTGTAATCTCTTTTGTAATGGATTAGAAATATGATAAGAATACAAACTTTTTTTTTATCTTTTAACAAATATATTACCGGCTCCAAAAATAAAAGTGCACAATGCCATAAATAATCCTACAAAGGCATCTTTTCTTTTGAAGGTACATTTCTCAAGCTCAAAAGTTGTAGCCATTGTTGCATACCACTCTTTCTTGAATAGGCATTATCATAGTTTGATGAAGTTGTATACAACGTTTCATGTCTGACTTTCAAATTTGAATACCATATGTTTATTAGATTGTTGAAGAACTTGTGAATGGAGGTTTTTGTGTGAATGATGTTGGTGTAATCAGTCCCTACAATTCACAAGTGAACCTCATTCGAAGATTTGCAGTTGAAGCACAATTACCCTCATTAAAAGTGCACACTATTGATAAATATTAGGTTTGTGATAACCTCATCATTCAATACCATAACTATATTATACCATGATCAACTTGGGTAGGAACTAATTTTTGTGACATTTTTTTTTATGTATGGGCATTGGTCATCAACCAGGGAAGGGACAAGGATTGTATATTGGTTTCATTTGTAAGATCAAACAACCATACCAAAAGATCTGGCTTGTCGTTGTTTGTTGATTGGCATTGAATCAATGTGGCAATAACTCATGCAAAGGTAGAGTGTCTTTGTAACCACAAAATATTTTGTTATTGGGAAGTATGTTAAATACTAATGGATTTGTGTGTTCACTGCAGAAAAAGTTGATAATGATTGGATCACAGAAAACCCTATCAGGAACACCATTATTGAGACTCCTAATTGAGCAAGTGGAGCAAGATAACGGTCTATTGCATCTACCGTAGGAAACACTTTTATCTCCATGGTTAAAAATATGTGGAACAATGTCTTATAACTGCTCTTGAAGAACAATTTGACCACCTTGTAATCTAATCATATGTACCATTTATGGATTCAAATGGATTTCACCAAGTGTTGTATCTATTCTTGATCCAATGTTAATTCCTTTACAAAATTTTGAATACAATTTTTAATTATGTCATTTTGACTGGAAAATTCCTCTTGCATTATAACCTTTGGTTCATACCACTACAGAGGGTAATCTCTTCCCCAAAATTGCACCTGGTCTCATCTATTGAAGTAGGGTGGCTATAGAATTTGATGTAATATTTTAGCTATTGGAGTTGATGCACCTGGGTTGAATGTGTCGCATTAGCTAATTTAAACATTATTGGGCTTACATGAAAGTGTTTTGAAAGCCCAAATGGTGTATCACTTAGACTCATGCCATTGAACTCTAGGTTATTTTTAATTATTCGTAACAAATGGAATTAAATCTTGACGTGGCATTTATGTAGTCTCACATGTGAACTTGGCATGACAACAATATATTTTCTGATTTATTAGTAATTGATTCTTCGATTAGTATCCAGGTCCACTTATAATGAAGACTGGGTCAAAACCTGCAATCAGATAAACAAATGATATATTATTTCTATACATCCTATGCAATTTGAGAAGAGATAATGCATGATGTGTGCTTTTGTGCCTTAGACCCTTAGCCCCTACCAGGCAGTCATGTTGTTGTAGAAGTAGTAGAATGAGGTGATGCCATAGCCTCTAGCTTAAACATTTGTAGAATTCGAAAGTGATATGTGTTGTGGTGCATTGGTTTTTGGTGTTATGTGATGGTTTTTTATGTTGTTCAATTTGGTACTTGCATTATTTTTGGAGTTACGTAGTTTTTTGAGGTACCAATTATACTGCTAACATAAAAATGTGGAAGGTTTCCTTCATGCATATTTGGTTGTGTAGAGATGCTATTAGAGTGTACTTGGTTGGATTAAGCCTCTATAACATTTGATTGGTTCTAGATGATTCTCCATTTTCCAAAAATGTGGAGGTGGTTGTCCCATTCATCAAATCATAGTTAAAAATCAAACTGTTGCATGGTTCATGGTTTAGATCCAATTCCGTCACAATTTTGTGCCTCCATCACTTTCACGAATCTTGTGCTCTAATATTCTACTTTCACCTGTTGTCTAAAACCAGTCTAATTGTGCGTAGAGGTAAATTAAAATGAAAATATTTTTGCATTAACTTGGTTGCATAGAATTTTAGCTTCGCAAAATAGCACACAAAATATAGACAAAACGACCATTAATTCTCATGTACAAATGGAAATATACAGGATATTAATGCTTGCAATTTTCTTCTGAATTTGTCTACACTGTGCCTTGGATTGTTCATACATATTGTCATAAACAACATGGCCAACACCAATACCACCAAAAATTTAAACTCGTTCCCTGGCTCATCTTCCTTAACAATGTGATAGCTCCCTATCAATCGACACACACCAAGCACAATATTTAGAATGAATGCCACACAAACTAAAAAAATAACCCTTCAACTCAAAGACATGTCAGGTTATATGGCGGAATTAACAATGTGGGGTGGTTTCTACAATAAGGAAGGTCAAAAACTCCAAGAAATGTGCAATGTAGGAACTTTCCCCATTCTTGCTATAAAGGCTAGACAGATTAGTGATTTTAGTGGGAAATCTGTGGGAACAATTACTACAACCCAACTCCTTATAAATCCAAATCTTCTAGAGTCACACTGATTGAGATTGTGGTTTGATAGAGAAGGGAAGAATCTCCATTCTCATTCTATTACAAAGGAAATCTCATTTGTAATAGAAGAAAAAATGTTAAAAATTATCACACAAATACAGGATCAAGAACTTGGTAACTCTGACAAACCTTATTGGATAGTGATAAAAGCTACCTTATCTTTCATAAAGGTATACAATTTTTGTTATACAACTTGCCCCTTGAAAATTGGAGGTAGGCACTACAAAAAGAAGGTAAACACTACAGAAAATGGTGGGTGGTATTGTGGAAGATGTGATAAAACTTTCCCTGAATGTGATTATAAATATATACTTCAATGCAAAGTGCAAGACCATACTTCTTTCACTTGGATTATAGCTTTTGAAGAAGCGGCAGAAGAAATTATGGGTATTACAACAAAAGAATTGAACTTTTTGAAGCATGAAGAACAAGATGATGTTAAGTTTGCACACATTATTCAAAAGGTCATTTTCAACAGATACATATTTAAACTTCAAGTGAAAAGAGAGACTTATAATGATGAACAAAAGATTAAATGCACAGTCATAAAACAACAAAGTTTGATTATTCATCTGAGAGCAAAGCTTTATTAGATTCAATTGCAAAGCTCTAGGTTTCATGATATCATGTTAACAATGTATTCAAACATTTACAAAAAAACCAGTGGATATATCTAAGTTAGTTGATGTGATTTTTGTCATGATATTGTTCTCTGTTGTTTTCAATACTAAATTTGATGATTGATGAAAATTTATGCATTGATAATAATAGAGTTAAACTAAAAAATAAACTAGCATACATGTATTAATTAAACAAATTAAAAGTATTTGAGTTCTAATTAAATGGAAATGGTAGACATTGATGTTATGTGTTGTTATATACAAGTTGGTATGATTTTAAATTTGAATGTGTACCTTTGTATATGGGAATTGAAATAGACAATGATAGAAACTATAATGAAATCATATATATTGCTTTTGAAATTCATGTTCATGAAAATGTAAACATTTTTTCTCAAGTAAATGCATGCCTCAATAAAGATAACTCTCAGCGTTTTTTACATATATTGTTAATTAATATAGGTATGCTAGTTTAATTATGGAGAAAATGTCAATGAATAATTAAATAATTATTTAATTATAGAGGAAAAATGAAAAAAAATTAAATAAATAAATTTTATTACATTGAAGGAATATTTTGTGTAAAGTTTTTGAAGCAACATTGGAAATGACAGGTAGGTGGAAGTCATGTGCTACTTTTGCTCCCGTCAGAATTCGTATAAATAGGTTACTTTGTATTTTATATTAAAAAAAATTCAAATAAAATATATACATATACATATGAAAAATGAAAATATTAAATTTATTGAATAGATTGTTTACTGCACATTTTTTATATTAAAATATATTGTAATATTTTGCAAAGATTAAGTTAAATAAATTTAATATTTAAAAAATGAATTTATTGAATAAATTGTTTAATACACATTTTTTATATTAAAATATATTTTAATATTTTGCAAAGATTAAGTTAAATAAATTTAATATTTCAAAAATGTCATTTTATTCATTAAATCTGTTGACTTAATTTAATATAAATTAAATATTGGAAAAATACAATTGAATATACATATTAAGGTTACATTTTCAATTTTTAATATAAAATGGTTGTAATTTTTTTATACTAAAAATTAGGTGAATGAAGCAAATAAACAAATGCTAAATTTAGCTTTTTTTAAGATTAAAATTGAATTACTTATAATTTACTTGAATTTAAATTTATAAGATTTAAAATATAAATTATTTTTAACTTTTTGTATTAGTATATATTAATAAATAGTGTATTTTTATGTAGGATGTAGTTCTTTTTCCTTTGTCTTATAGTTTTTTTTTTATCGGTAAGAGATTATGGACATGGGGTCCACTCCCATATAGAGAAATAGAAAATATTAATCGCATCAGCCCTCTGATAGGGGTGCACACAAAGGTTCCCAACTAGGAACAATCAAACCCAAAGAAATTGATGACACTTAAATTAGCATCTCCTAAACTAAACAACAAACAAACCTAGATTGATGTCACTTACATTAGCATATCCTAAACTAAACAAAACAATTGATCTTGTTGAAATTATGATACTCCATTATCCCTCTTCTTTAAAGATATCACAATCGACTGATGTGGTGGAATATATTTCTTTCTTTTTACTTTTGTGCACCCTTGAGTCTGTGGTTGACCAATTCCTTTTGTGCTTGCCACACACACCGAAGTTTCTATGGGTTTTATTGCAACATTGGGTAGAATAGAGCACCTCACCTCTAAATTCTGGGACCCAACCAGACTTGTAGAGTCCAAGGATTGAATTATTGAAGTCTCAGAAGTGTCCTCAGTAAAGGGACATTGTAGTTTTTCTGCCCTTTTTAGACAACAATCACTCTGTTGGGGAAAATTTTGATTAGCCTTTGAGAAATACTCATTAATCGTCTCTGTATTTTGTTTACTGTTAATATTCTTTGAAGGATCTGTATTCTGCTTGGGAGAGTTCATTACCGAATAATGGCTGGGGGAGGAATCCTTCCACCAAGAGGCCACCCGTTGTGGTGGAGATTTGATAGTTGGACACTCAACTGCAATATGCCCAATTTGATAACATCTCCTACACCTGAAAACTAAACCTTCATAATCCAATGACTGTTTCTAGCATTGACCATTAGCTTTCAAAATAATTTCAGTTGGAAGATCCTTAGAGACATCCAATTGCACCAAAATCCTTGCATAAGTTGTGTGGATTAATTGCTTTGAATTGTCATATGTAGTCACAAAATTACCCACCGAGTTTCCAATTGCTACAAAACATGATTCGAACCAAAACTGGAGGGGAATATTTGGGAGGCGAACCATATAGGCAAAATTGAGAAAGATTTTGTAGATGGATCAAAATTTGGATGCCATGGTTTTAATTGCAACAAATTTCCCTCCTATAGCCAGACATAATCGAGAATGTTGTTTTTCTCTTTCTTGCAATCAAACACTACAATGAAAAAACCCTTTGCACATGGGTAAATTTCCAGATCTTCGTCCATGAGAGGTAGCCATGATTTAGAGATCCAATTATGGAGATCAGGAAGACCTGGCCAATGATGGGTGAACCGACCAATTAAACTGTGCTCTGCGAAAAATTCTTCATTTTCACGTAGTTCCTTTGACAAGGAGGCATTGAACACCAGTGACAAGGGAGCATCAGAACACTAGATGAAATGCATGTTGTCAACATTAACCTTTTGATTTTGTGGAGGCAACAGAGAGGAAGACGAACCAGACTTGGCCACCTCCAAAAAGGAGGGCTTAAGCCCCATAGCTCCCTGCCCAAAAGGTGAAGACCTAGATGCCAGCATAGAAACCACAACCCTAGCCCTCCTCCAATCTGAATGTTCGATCGAGTTCACGGGCTTAACGAAAGCGGAATGGGAAGCATTTTTCCTTTCAGCCAGACCATGAGCTGAATCAACATGTTGTTGATCCTTCAAAGGAGGCTAGTTCGACCCATTTTGAGCGGAAACCTCAGTCATTCCCTTGTGTATGAGTAGAGGAGGTTGGTTCACACCACTAGAAGGGGCATCAATTGACAAATCTGAGGCCTTGGGGGAGGTCAATGCCCTATGCAAATCGCCCATTTTGCTTGGCGGGTCCAAGCTAGCCCGCGATCCTAGACCAAAAATAGTATTCGTGTTGCCATCCTCGACCATGGCTGCTAAAGGGGAGCTAGATCCATCGTCCTGCATAGGAGCCCTAGAGCAATTACCATTCGACAATGACAATTTTTTTAGCATTTTCAACAACGAGTGGAAAAAAAGTTATCCTATATTTATAATGTTGATTTCCTTTGTCTTATAGTTTTAGTAATGTTATTTTTAAAAAATAATTTAAATGATCATCCAATATTTAAGTCAAACATTTACTTATTATTAATTTTTATGTGTTTTTACATTGGATTAAAAATATTTTTTCAAATAGAAATATATTTTAATTAAATCATTATATTTTTAACATTATTAACTAAACACTTATTAGTTACAATAATAAATAACAAGTGGATACTATTCTTTATATTGACAAAAAATGGATGCAATGTTATCAAAAGCATTGTAGATCTAAACATTGTGATGTAAATTTTTACACATCCCTGTAATGTCTATTTTAAGAGGCCTTCATAATATTTTTGGTCCTTTCCTTTTCTCTGGAGCAATTATAGCTCCTTGTAACTCAACATATTTCAAAAATGTCATTTAATTGATGAAATATGTTGACTAAATTTCATATAAATTAAATATTTTAAAATACCATTGATTAAACAAATCAAGGTAACATATTTAATATTAAAAATACCAACTCAACATTGTTGCTGATGGCACACAGATTGGCCCAACCGATTCTTGGAGGTAAAAGGTGGGGAAATTTTCTAAAATGGGGGAGAAAAGATTGGAGTGAAGGATAATGGATTTTGAAAAATGGTTCTTGATACGAGATGAAAAATAAACAAACAAATCAGCCAAGCCGAAACCAAAACCAAATTCTCAAAAATGATTCTTGATATGTATTTGTTTGTTTGGTTGGTTAGTTGTTGGGGAAAAATAGATAGATCATTCACAATTTTTAGATAGGAGGAACTACATAAAGAGAAAAAATACAAGCATGCAGTGAACAAGAACATTAGAAGGGTTTGATGCCTGAGATGCGAAGAGTATATAGTTGAAAGTTAATGGTTTAAGAATAGTTCAAATCTCAAGGTTGGTTGGTTTGAGAAAAGTAATTAAGTTTCACCATTGCCATTTTCTATACCTTTTCTTCAACAACAGTTTCAATTACATTGAACAAAAAGGCAGTTTCAGTTTCCTGAGCTTTTTCTTATTTAATTTGATTTTTTTTTGTATAGAAAAGCGAATTTTGGAGTCAGCAGACGGCGAACTACATTAACTTGTTTGGATTTTCCTGTCTCTAACTTCTCTTTCAACCAAGTTTCAAAGGGTTGTATATTGAGTTATATATTGAATTTAATTATAACACAGTCATTTTAAATATCTTATTAAATATAATTCTTAAATGTTTCAAATGAAGATTTGTTATATATTGAGTTATATATACAATTTTGCTATAAGGTTTTTATATATAATAAAAAAGTATTAAAAGCATATATATATTTATCATTTTAATAATAAGGAACTTTAGAATCTTTTTTTTGTCTAGCCAAATATTGTTATGTGATATTTTCTTTGTGGTTATATCTATTGATTATTATTTTGTATAATTGTGGGTATGATTATAATTTTAAATAGTTTTAAAGTTTTCATTTTTAGTAACTATATTATATATATAATTTTGTTATAAGATTTTGATATTAAAAATCCTATTAAATATAAATATTAAGATTTCAAAAGAAAATTTGTTATATATGTTGAGTTACCATGTATTATGAAATTTAGATTTTATTCATTTGATTTATTAAATATAAATTTCTTCATTATATTTATTAATTCTTAAGGTTTCAAATGGAGATTTCTTCTATATTGAGTTATAATGGTATTATGAAATTTACATGTTTTCATTTTAATTATTATATATAAATTTCTTCATATCTAAATGTTTGAAATATTATAATTCATATTTTTTTGTTTAAATTTGTTTGACTAATTTCTACTCCATCTTCCAAGGATTGTAGCCTTTCTTCACTGAGCCAATCTTTTCATCAATTTTGCACCTAACAACAAAGGACTCTTCCATTTTTTAAGGTGAGTTAATTTGAAACTTATGTTTCTTCAACATTTCTAGTATTAGATAATAAAGTAACCAAGTTTATTTAGTTAGTTAATTTTAAGTTTTTGTATTTCAATTATAAAATTTGTTAATAAAAATATTTATTTCTTATTTGGAAGGCAATGTCGCTAGATAGATATAATCACAATTATGCACACATAAAAATAATAATAGAAACAGATAATAATATTTGATTTCTTCCTTTTGCAGTAAAAACTATAAAGGCCTCTTTTGATTAGCAGAGGGGATAATTAATTTTTACTTCAACAGGAGGAAGTCGTCCCCAAATACTCAAACCAACTACATCTTTCGAGATACATCAAGCATAGGTAAGCTTTTGTTTCTGCAACCATGAAAATTTTACTGTTTTGAAATTGGTTGAATAAGGCTCGAGTTGAAATTCTATCTATTTGCAGATCTCTATAGAAAGCATATTCTGCACTCTTTCAGTTGGCATTTTAGTGAGGCTTTAAGGAGAAGAATGCTCAAATGATGAGATGGATCTAGAATTATTGATATGTAAAGATGCCAGGGTTATGTTAACCTCAAATCTACTGATACAAGTAGGCCTTGTTAATGGAGCTTTAGGATATATATGAAACATTATATACAAACTTGGAATTGGTCCACCAGAACCACCAACATATGTAATGGTTGTGTTTGACAGCTATTCAAGAATACCATTTGATGATCGTAACCCAAATACAATTCCAATTACAACAATATAGAGGGGCAGGACAATCCAAATTTTGTTAAGATTGGCTTGGGCATTGACAATTCACAAATCATAGGGTTTGACTCTATCAAAAGCTACTATTGATATAGGACCAAGAGAAAGAATGAGATTGACATTTGTAGCTATATCTCGTGTAAAATACATTGAAGGCTTAAGAATTATGCCATCATTCACATATGACTGTTATGAAAAAATGAAAAATAGTAGACAACTTGCCAAGAGAAAGGTTGAGGATAATAGATTGAAAATATTAGAAGATACTTGATGTAACATGCATATGTTCTTCAATTTTGATTCCATGTGTGTCAAATTCCAAAATGTAATGTATGTGTATGATATTCAGTTTTATGCTACACTCAATTCTTCTACTATATTAAAAATTCAACAAATTATAAATGTTTCCATTTACTCTTCCAATTTTTTTTTTCGTGTTCGAATTCTATTGAATAATATTTTTTCTTATATGATGATGATGCAGGCATGAATCCTACCAACAATCCATATAAGCACCCAATTGCTAGAAAAAATGAATCTCCTACAAGAACCATTCCTATTGCAGCACTGAATCCGTACCAAAATAGATGGTCAATAAAAACAAGAGTCACTAGAAAGGGTCAACTTCATCATTTTAACAATGTTAAAGGAGATGGACAAGTGTTTACTTTTGAATTGGTTGATTCAGATGGTGGTGAAATAAGAGTAACATATTTTAATGCAATTGCAGAAAAGTTTTATGATCGCATAGAAACTGGAAAAGTGTTTATCATCTCAAAAGGGAGACTCAAACCTGCACAAAAGAATTTCAACCAATTAAAAAATGAATGGGAAATCTTATTAGAAACAAATTTGATTGTTGAGTTGTGTTTGGAGGAGGATGGTTGTATACCAAAACAACAATTCCATTTTACATCTATAAGAGAAATTGAGAACATGGAAAGCAATTCTTTGGTTGATATCATTGGTGTTCTTGCAATTGACACACCAAACACAATATTCAGAAAGAATGCCACACAAACTCAAAAAAGAACCCTTCAACTAAAAGACATGTTAGGTTGTATGGTGGAATTAACAATGTGGGGTGGTTTCTGCAACAAGGAAGGTCAACAACTCCAAGAAATGTGCAATGTAGGAACTTCCCCCATTCTTGCTATAAAGGCTGCAAGAATTAGTGATTTTGGTGGGAAATTTGTGGGAACAATTACTACAACCCAACTACTTATAAATCTAGATCTTCTAGACTCACACCGATTGAGATTGTGGTTTGATACAAAGGGGAAGAATCTCCATTCTCATTCTATTACAAAGGAAATCTCATTTGTAATAGAAGAAAAAATGTTAAAAAGTATCTCACAAATATAGGATCAGGACCTTGGTAAATCTGGTAAACTTATTGGATAGTGATAAAAGCTACCTTATCTTTCATAAAGGTAGACAATTTTTGTTATACAACTTGCCCCTTAAAAATTGGAGGTAGGCACTCCAAAAAAAAAGGTAAACACTAATGAAAATGGTTAGTGGTATTGTGGAAGATGTGATAAAACTTTCCTTGAATGTGATTATAAATATATACTTCAATGCAAAGAGCAAGACCATACTTCATTCACTTGGATTACTACTTTTGAAGAAGCGATAGAAAAAATTATGGGTGTTACAACAAAAGAATTGAACATTTTGAAGCATGAAGAACAAGATGATGTTAAGTTTGCACACATTATACAAAAGCTCCTTTTCAACAGATACATATTTAAACTTCAAGTGAAAAGAGAGTCTTATAATGATGACTATAGGATTAAATGCAGTCATAAAAACAACAAAGTTTGATTATTCATCTGAGAGAAAAACTTTATTAGATTCAATTGCAAAGCTATAGGTTTCATGACATTCAAATGCTTGAATGTATATCATGTTAACAATGTATTCAAACATTTAAAAAAAAACCAGTGGATGTATCTAAGTTAGTTGATGTGATATTGTTCTTTGTTGCTTTCAATACTAAATCTAATGATTGATAAAAAATTATGATTTTAAATTTATTATTCTTTGTTGATTGTTGTTATTTACAAGTTGATATGATTTTAAATTTGAATGTGTACCCTTAAATATGAGAATTGAAATAAACAATGATATAAACTATAATGAAATCATATATATTGCTTTTGAAATTCATGTTCATGAAAATGTAAACATTTTCTCTCAAGTCAATAAGCGTCTAACTCTCGGCGTGTTTTACATATATTATTAATTAATATAGGTATGCTAGTTTAATTATAAAGAGAAAATGTTAATGAATAATTAAATAATTAAAATAATTATTTTATTGTAGAGGAAAAATGAAAAAAAAAAAATTTATGAAGGGAAAATGGGTTGTTAGTGACGTAATTTAAATAAAATTGATATTTTATTTAAATTAATCAAAGGAAGAATAAAATAAAATGAATTAATTAAATAATTAATATTATTTAATTAATAGAGGAAAATGACATTTGAGAATAGTGATAAAATGTTGCTTGCAGGCTCGAGACATTTGTAGTTTCTATAATTATCAATATGATGTACAATACCCTTTGTAAAAGATCACAAGGAGATTGCATTTCTTTCTACTTTCCTTATATTTTATTCAAATTGTATCTTAAACCCTTTTTTTTAACTACAAACTTTTAATATTTGTGATTGTCAAGTGCACATACAATATAATTCACTCAAATTAAGTATTCTATCGACCATTTTCAACACAGTTCATTTGAATGAAGTGTACTTATCTTATGGGATGGATGAGTGCCTAAAATCTCTCAACATCCTTTTTATTTGTTGAGCATCCTTAATCCCCTTTCATTAGCCAACCACCCTTGATCCCCTTTCCCTACTTTCCTTTCATCGATTGAGTGCCCTTGATTCATTGACGAAGTCTGTGATAAAAAAAGATCCATCCCCACTCATGCATCTACAAACCATTCTCTAAGGAAGTGGTCCCATGAAGCCACTTCAAGAACTATTTTTGTGGAGTAAGAGGTCTTATGAGGATTTTTTTCGGTTACACGATGGATTATAATCTTGTCCAATAAAATATGAGCCCTTATTTTTTAGGGCTTGAAATTTCTCCTCCTACCTTAAAAGATTTTGTTGCCACCTATCATTCATCTATAATTTTTAAATTTTTACTAATAAATTTAAAGATAATTTTTAAAACTCCTAATAATTTTCAAAAACACCCAATGAAATATTTAAGGAAACATCCCATGAAGGTGCTACCTAACATGACCACAAAACAGCCCCCCAATTTCAGTCACTATAATAATAGTATCACAAATATAAAAGAGAAGAAAGAAGGGTTAAAAAGGCAACGTGATAAAGAAGAAGAGTAGTGAAACAATGAAAACATATCTTTGAAAGATCCATCCATTCCATGCCATTCCTTCGATTATTCTTTGAGATCTTCGCATCTGTGTTAATATAAATCTCTGGATTTGATGATCCAATTTTTTTGGGTGCATATTCTGCCCTATTTTCGAAACTCGGTTTTTGGGCGGGTTTAAACACACAAATTTGTTCGCTGCTGTACTGAAAAATGTATGAATAAAAAACACTGGGAAGAAAAGCCGGGGAAATAACACTGGCGGGTTTCCAAGTCAGGTGATGGCGGATCCGCCCATCAAAAATAAGAATGCTGTTTTTGTTTCAGACGATTTAATTGCGGGGTTTATTACCACTAGTTTAGGGTTTGGAGACTTTGTTGTGAAGATTGGGGATTTGAGGGGGCGGGAAGCATGCTGAGCGTGCTCCGGCTGCACCTTCCGTCTGAGATTCCGATTGTGGGCTGCGAGCTGTTACCCTATGTTCTCTCCCGTCGTCCCGATAACGGCATCACCAACGACGATTTTCTTGAATCCAGCCCCATTGACGGCTACTACTTGAGATTTCGATGGTGAGTAACTTGAAATCTTTGATCCATTGTGTTTTTTGGAAGCCCATTTGATAATTATTCGTGCCCATGCATTTTGGTTTTTCTGTTGCCATGGATTTTTAAGTATATTTTACAGGGAGAAAGTTTAAACTGTAATCCATCGTCTTCTTTGAAAACCCGTTTTGAGTTTATGATTACTCATGTAATTTGTTTTTGCTGTTTGGCACAGGTTTAAATTTCAATGCGTTTATTTTTAGGAAACCCTTTTTGAAATTATTAGGGAC
>VDFB02028140.1:0-22888 GCA_007258455.2 Sequoia sempervirens
ATTTCATCTAACTCTGGCTCGAGAGAACTGTTTTCATTAGGAATTTGATCAAAAATTATCTAGGTACCAATCTTCAAATTCATCCGCCAAGGCATTTTATCTTCACAAACATTTCTTTCCTTGCCTTAGAAAATTTCTCAAATTTTCCTTAGGAAATTCATCAACCTGGTGCCCATCAAAATCTTCACCCCGGAAGGCTTTAGCGAAGCGTGGAAGACTTGGAAATCAACTTCTCATCGAAGATCTTCAATACCCAGAAGAAAATTTTCTTCAAAACTTGTTGAATTCATGGGTATACAACGAACGGGTTCATTTAATTTTTCTTGAATTTTGAACCTTAGAAAAATAAATTTTCAACAAATTTATTCTTGTTCTTCATTCCTGTGAATATTCTGTTGCTCTGACTTGAATTTTTTATCAACCCTGTGAAGCTGGCATCATCGGACTCTTTCATTGGCAATCTTGTTTGTCTCAAGAAAATTCCATCACTTCATTAGACTTAGGCATTTTTCCTAAGGAAGAACATTTTGTGCCTTAGAAAATTTTAAATCACTTAGCATTTTGAAAAATTTTCCCTTAGAAAATTTTATTCATTCTTCAATCCATTCTTCCTGTGGTGAAGAAATTCACTTAGAAAATTTTTCTTTTAAATGCCTTGAGAGCACATATCATGTCATGGGGAATATTTAAATTCCAACGCCCTCTATACTTTATTCATCACTTGGCAATTTCCAACGCCTTAGTTATTTTATCTTTTAACATCATGAACTTTGGGCGCAATTAGCATATGTGGAAGAAAAACTCCAGTGCCTTCACTTGTCAACTCCCATTCACCTTACCTTAGGCGCATTTCACACCTGCAAGGAGACTTTACTTCCAACGCCTAACATATTATTCACTTATCAACTTTATTTCACCACCTTATGTCTTGGGCGCATTTGGCACTTGAAGAGGATGGGTGCATATTGCATGTAGAGGAGAATAAAGCTTTTTCCAAGGCCCCTTTGACCATCTTGACCTCTTATGATCTTGGGCACATTTTGCCATAGGTGAAGGATGAACACTTTGACTTCTTCTTTGAATCTTTGACCTCCTCTTAAGATGGGCACATTTGATGCCTCTAGGAGGATAAAACATATACTTAGAGAATATTTTGCATGTCATATCTGAGGATGAGGGCACAAATGGAGACATGAGCAGGATAAAACTCTTTGACCTTCTGACTTTCTATCTCATGTTTGAGCGCATTTTGCCTAGGCTAGAGGATGAACTTCCAACGCTTAGCATTTTGTCTTTGCATGCCTTGGTTTGGGCGCATTTGACACCTCATGAAGGATGAAAATTTTGACTTTGACTTTCTCCTAACTTGTTTTGAATCATGGGCGCATTTCCTACCCTGAGGAGGATGGGCGCATTTTCCTAGTGGTGCAGGATAAACTTATAACTTAGCTATTTTCCTTGTCTTCGCCAGCTTCTCCATGCCTTACTATAAATAGTAAGTCCTTTGATTTTCATACTTCAGGAGCTCAGATTGATTTGAAATTTTGAACACTGGATCTTCACGACTCCGTTAGCCTGTTGACACTGCTATTCTGAGTTGGCCTGCTATTTTTAGCCCATTTCTGAAGGTGGTTTGCTATTTATAGTAATTGCTTGTTTCTGATACCTCCACAACTTCGTTTGATTTGAAATTCGAAAGACGTGCTCCTCACCACGTGACTTGCCTGCTAACATTGGCGTTTGTTGTTGATTTACTAGTTTTAGCCAGTTTCTAGAATGTGTTACTACAAATAGTAAGTGCTCCGTTTGCTTTCAAATTTTACTAGCAGATAGTTTGAAAGATGTTGATCGCGGTGGTATACACCGGTTTTCGAAAATTCTGATGTTTTCCCCCTCTTTTTAGGTCCCGAAGCTGGAAACCCTAATTGGACTTGGATGCATATCAAATGATCTCCGTTTGTTCTCGTTTCTGTTGCATTGCGATCAGTTTGTGATTCTGAAGTGCTGGGAGGCAGCTGCCGGAATGTATCTGCTAAAAATAGCAAGTTGCTGAAGGAGTGATTATCTTGCCTTGCATGTCACATCATCGCGAAGCTCTCGAAAAACCCACAAGGAATATGCAGACATGCAAAGGGAACTCTGACATGCAAACCTTAAAAGTAGCCTCGGAAGGCTGAATTCTGAAAGTTGTTATCTCACTTTGCATGTTACACTGTTGCGAAGGTCTCGAAAAACCCAGAAAGAATCTTCAGACATGCGTTGAAAAATTCCTCATATAAACCCTAAAATTTGCCCTGGAAGCTGAACTGCTAAAAATAGTAAGTGGTCGGTTTCAGCTCAAATTTTGCACGTGAGTAGCTTGATGTGTTCTGAATGCAGTGTGACTTATCGAAACTCCGGAAATGCTGAGAAAACAGCCTCAACTGCGTACTTACTAAAAATAGTAAGTACCCGAAATTTGATGAAATTTCAGTGAGGGCCTATTGGAAGAAGACTGACAGCAATGTTAAGCTCTGTTTTCAATTTATTCACCTCGTTTGACTTCAGATTGGCTGGAAAGTTCAAAACCCTAATTTTACAGACTTGGCCAAAATTTCACGTTTAAGCTCACAAACAGGCACATCCTCGGAAAGACAAATAGCAGAAAACAACCGAAAGAGAGAGAGAGAGACAAAACCAAAGCCAAAAGACCATAATGGAGCAAAAATTAGGGGTTCCCATCTTGAATGGGGCATTGTGTGAAAAGGTCACAACAGGAGGTTGATTGCTGAGTGGTCTCTAGATGCCAGAAAGTTGCAAGGCAGATATTGATGCCAATTCGGTTCATTTTTTGGGTACAAATCTTTGGAATCAAAGAAGATTAATATTGCAAATGGTTTTTGCTGCGTAATGTCTCAAAGGCATTAGGTGTATATTTAGGAAGATTTCTTGGTCGCAACCATGTATTTCCTTTTTCACACTTGTTGGCATGAGTGTAAGGTTGGGTCAAATGAATGTACCAACATTATGAAAACGTTGCAAGTATTGTAACGATGTCTCTCATTTTTATACATGAATATATGTAGTTGTGTCATGGATCACTAAGTATGTTTTGTTGCAGAACTTCTTAATTTCTGTTGTATGCAAATACAATGCTTCACATTCTTTTATTTCAGTTTGTTCTTTTCTCAGTGTGTTGTGACTTCTTTGCTGAATAGATAGGCACCAGCTTAGAACCTTAATCAATCTCACACATTCAATCAAACAATACATTAATCAATGGTTTAGGGTTAGGACCCTCTATGCATTCATTACCTAGTATTCTAACCAGGGTTATATCTTCAGTGTGTTGTTAATTGAATCTATCTCATGTGGGTTATGCTTGCATAGTCATATTAGCTATATAGGGATTTAGAGGTAAGCAATTGTTCTCGGTTCAGTGGAGTCTTTGGGGCCAAGACAATAGGTTGGGTTTAGCTATCATTAATAAATTATTGTTCATTTTATGTGATTTCAATCCCTATTAAGGTATACTCTTGGGAATATTCTCCTGAGTCTAAGTTGAGCTCAAAATGTAGGAGAGCAAACCCACTATTGTAGAGTTGGCCTTCAAATCTCCACTGTCTGTTGATGAGCTGATTTCATTTGCATGATGACAAGCTTGGCCTTGTGAGTGAGATTTAGTTTTAGGAAGTGGAGCAACATTTTTGGGACCCAATAGTATCAATGGTCTGAATAAGAGAAACATGAGATCTTCAACCACTAGGTTCTAGAGTCAATCCATTAGTATAACCACATGCATTCCAAACATCCAATCTATAGGAAAAGTCAATCTAGGAAGCCACAAATGGTTTCCAACACAATGGGCCAATACAATTGGTCTTAAACTCTATTTGTGTAGTGGCAGGCAACAATGCAAGTTCAACAAGGATGAATGATATTTTTGTTTTGCATTCTCAATAGGGAAATCGCCTTTTTTTTTTTTCTTAAAAATGTTTTGGAATCCACATTTTAGGGTTAGGGGGGGCTTTTTTAAGCATGTAGTGAAAGTCAAATGCCAAATTAGAAAAGATAAAAATAAAAAACACAAAAAAATTTGACAAGTTTGCTGCAACAGGACTGGCTGGATGTGAAATTCATCCTAGGTTTTCTTGGGTTTCCTGATGGACCCACAAGGCATGAACAGAACTCTAGATGACCCTCCTTACGTGTTGACCTTGGACCCATATCCAGGTTGAATTGGACTTGGACTGACAAGTCTAGGGGATTGAATTGGTAACTCAGGTTTAAAAGCTTTAAATTCATTTGGAGGTACGCAAAGAAGGATTCTATTTAGGAGGTGTGGTTAAAGGGTAGTGTGACAAAGATGAACGCAAACTTCTTGTCTTTTGTGAATATGATAAAATTCATACATCTACAAATCTTACATTACCTTTGAAGAATTTTTGGAGACATTCCAAGAAAACAAAAATGGAGGAAAGATGAGGAAGTTGGAGGGAAAATTAGAACCAAGGCCTTAGGAAGTTGACAAGAGGATTTCATTTCTAGAATCTTCAATGTTCCATTCTAAGACACCTCCTTCGAGCCAACAAAAAAAGAGTTGAGAAAGAAAGATGATAGCATAAATGAAGTTGGAAAAACAAAATATTGCTTTCATGCAAAGAATCTTGGGGGCCAGACTACAGATGCCAGAGCAAAGGACAAGTTTACCATGTGGAGGTGGTATCAGACGAAGAGCCAAAGAAGTCAGATGAAGAGCCATAAAGGAAGATGGAAAAACTTGAAATGATGATGGATATACTTGAACCAAAATTACAAGAGAAGGTTGAGGAAGAAATTGTGATAGTGGAGCATGAGAACGAAGAAAAATCAAAGCTGCAAGAAATTGAAAAGAAGCAGATCTTGGAAGAATCCACCATATAGGTGGAAAGTATGGAACTTAATGTAGAGAAAGATATCCTCTTGACTTCTAAGATTGTAGATCAGCAAAAGATTTATCTTAATGAAGTCAAGGAGAGGAGATTATCACTTATTGAATGCACAAATGCAAAAGTTATTCTTGTTTAGAAAGCACCTATCAATCTTCAAATGATTGAGTTGGATAAGAGATTTTCAGGATGCATGTGAAAATAAAAAAGAGAATCATATGGTAAAATCCAAATTCTCGAGTCACTAAAATGATGGCATTGATGCAAATCTTTCAAAAACATCGACAAATGAAGATAAGCACTTGGACCATTCCTATAATTTCATATTGAAAAATGAAAGGGATGTTCTAATCCAAGAAACATTGAGATTGATGTTTAGAAAGAATTTGTTGAGAGGCATGCACTTGAGGAGAATGTTGACTTTGAGCTAGCATAAATTTTCAGATCAGCAACTAATGATAAGCAATTTGACTATCTCCATGGTTATAGCTCAAGGAATGAAGGTAATGGTAGTATTAGAGAATTGATGCTTAATACAATATCATTGCAAATTTGTTGGCATCATGGAAAGCATCATAAGGAGGGTAGAAGAGTTCAAATATGTCTATACATAAGAGCATGGGATTTGGGTGGTTCTTTTATACAACTAATATTGAAGTCTAAAGTAGAACTAGCAATGGCTTTCTGCCTGATGTAATATCTTGTGGTTCATTGTGTTTACTCACTACGGGTACAATGACATATAGAGTAAACGGAAATGTAACATTGACAACATATAATAATCAGATGGCAATTGCACAAAACATAGATGTATTGCTTTATTTAGTATTCGCCATTTACATCATAATGTCTCTAGACAGAACATAGCATAGCATAGTAGAACCGCAATGTTTCACCGTCGCTGTCGTCCGAACTCTCCTCGTCGTTCGTCTTCTTTTTCCCTCAGGAGGATGTTTTATTTTCACTTTCTATGTCCGTTGCCCGATTGTATGCTTTGTTGTACGATGAAGGAGGTACGACTTTCATTTTCTTTCTTAATGACAGAAGCAAGCCCTCAATGAACCATCTTTTCTTCAACCCGTCAGCCGGCTGTGCCTCCAATTTCCCCAGCAAATCTTTGAGTCTTCGGTTGTAGGTCCGCACACTCTCATGCTTTCCTTGCTTGGTATTGTATATCTCCGCAACAATCTCGCTATCATCCCGCAGGAGTTTGAACTCTCTTGAAATGCTTGCTTCAATAATCTCCATGTAGCTTTGTGTGCTTGATCTAATTCAGAGTGCTAGTCGATGGCACTATCTTTGAGTGTCACTGGAAATGCTTTCAGCCACTGATCCGGATCATCCTCCCCACTTGCTATCTGTTGGCGTTTAAATTCGCACCTCTGGAATGCGTATTTGAAACAGACAGCTATGCACAGTAAAACTGCTCTTCAAGTTAGGAGGGGAAGCTCCCTCTTGCTGATGGTGTTGAAAGAAAGTGAATAAAAACTAAGTTGCCTATCTTTTTGATCAGCTAGAGCACAAGGTTTATTAAACACAAACGCCGCAGTTGAGATTTTCTGATTTAAGAACTTCAACTACGACTAACTTAAGCTAAAGACGTTTCTACTTCTCAAGTAATACGCAGAGCAAGAGAAACTAGAAATGAACAAGGTTGAATCTCTGACAAAGTGCTTCAATAAACTCTTTCTCAACATACATCTACACACTTCAATGTAAGCTGAAATTAAGATCACAAAAGCATAACACAAATAACGGAAATCTGAGACGTTATACCAAGGAAAAGGAGGCTCATGATTTTATTTCTCAAACTTCTGGAACAAAAATAACTAAACACATGCCTGGAACAAGAGCTTGCAGCTAAAGAGGCTTGCAAAACTTGTTTTTACATAAAAGGAACAACAATTGCAATAACTATTTGTTGGCTAAAAGAGACTCAACAATTCGCTATCATAAAACAATTGAACAACATTGAATAACAAATAGAAGGCACTTAGGCTCAGCATTTTGTTATCACTAGCATGGTTCAAAAAAACTAATGAGCAAAGACTCTTATTTATAGGCAAGCAGAGGAGTAGGGAACCCTAAAATCTCCTTGCTTTTACAATCTAGGGCTTGCTCAACAAGCAAGCTTTATTTCTAAATCTAGAAAGAAGATAACATCTAACACCTAAGAAAGCAGGACAAGCGGGAAACACCAACTATTACATTTATCTTCTTTCTCTTCTTCAAAGAATGGATAAGAATTGCTCCAAGAATAGAAAGAAAGCGGAAAGAAAGCTTCTAGAAAGAAAGCTTGCTTTAAATCTCAATGACATCTGCTAAAAAGCAGGAAACTGTGTCCCTGGTTCGGTGCATCTATCCCATCAATAGAAAAGTTGCGTTTTTCTAAGATATCCTCTCCATTTGCAATTGATCTCAGGAAATCTTCGACCTCATTGGCCGCTTTTAAAAATCTTGTTGACATCATCGAAATATGACTCATTCTCCCGCCAACTGGATTGCTGCTATCACAGCTGCGAACAACACTCTGAAATTGAGTTTGCACTTCATCAAGCCCGACGTAGGAACAATCTTCAAGACTGTACTGAGAGGGAATCTCTGTGACAAACTCATTGATGAAAAGAAGAGCTTCGATCACCCTTTGTCTGTAGGCAATAAACTCCTTGGATATCCTCTCGTAAGTTTTAACCTTGAAGACATGACGCTCTCTCCAAGCAAGAATCTGCCTCTTGTGTTCTTTTGAGGCCGCTGAACCATAGGCTGTATCTAAATCAGCAATGATGATTTCATGCCTTGGTTTTACTTCAGCCATTGATTGTTCAAACCCTTGGATACCTTGATGTAGCTCATGAGTGTTTTCTCTTAACTGAAACATCTGTGCTAAGATCTCCTTTCCTCTGACAATGAAACTCTCGATCCACTCCTAAGTTTCCTTCCCACAAATGACCAGCTGCCTCAACTGATGATGATCAACTGGTGTATCTAAAACCTGGGGCAGCAACTGAGTAGCCTGTGAAGAACCATGGACAAGGTTAGAAATATAAAGCCTAGGTTGCTGTATTTCAGCCTTGAGGGCTGCTTTGTCTTCCCCATCCTTGAGCACTCTTTCTTGAAGGTTTTTAGACACAACTCTGAACAAACTGACATCCGTATGTCTTGTATTTCTACCAAGATTAGCTTTGACCATCACGAAGTCATCCGTATTCACCTCATCCCTGTTCTTATCTATGGGAGGTATGGCAGTCTCCATAACCATCTCACCATTAGGATTCCTATCAAAGTGAACTTGCTTCTTTGCTTTCTTCTTAGGAGGTTCTTGATAGATGTTGTCAAGATCATCAAAATCTACCTGATATGAAGGTCTTCTTCTCCCTTCCCAAGGAGCTCTCAAGCCAAGACACGGTAGTATCTTTACTAACTTCCTTGGGAGGTACAATTGCAATTTCTTCATCTTCTTCAATATCTAGGTCGATGTGAATCGGTGAAGACTCTGCCAAAGGTACAAAAACATGTGTTAAAGGCGGTGTTGTGACCTTTTTCACACATCGCCCCATTCACATGGGGACCCCTAATTTTTGCTCCATTCTGGTCTTTTTGGCTTTGGTTTTCTCTGTCTCTCTCTGTGTCTCTCTTCTGAGGTCTGCTTTCCGGGGACGTTCCCGTCTGTAAGCTTAAACGTGAATTTGGCTAAGTCTGAAAATTAGGGTTTGAGTCTTCCTGGTCAGTTTGAGGTCGAATAGGGTGAATATATTGAAAATTGAGCTTAACATTGTTATCAGTGTGCTTCCAGCAGGCTCTTAGCGAGATTTCATTGAATTCTGAGATACTTACTATTTTTAGTAAGTATGAAATTCCAGGCAATCTGTCAGCTATTTTGAGATTCCGACAGTCACACAGCATTCAGGGCATATCAGACTGTTCGCGTGCAAAATTTGAGCGAAAACAGATAATTTACTATTTTTAGCAGTCCAACTTCCGGGACAAATTTCAGGGTTCAGATGCAGAGTTTTTCTTTGCATGTCTGGATATTCCTTCTGGGTTTTTCGAGACCTTCGCAATGATGTAACATGCAAGACGAGACGACAACTTTCAGAATTCAGTCTTCCGAGGCTATTTTTAGGGTTTGCATGTCAGGGTTTCTTTTGCATGTCGGGTGATTCCTGATGGGTTTTTTGAGAGCTTCACGATGGTGTGACATGCAAATGAAGATACCCACTCAGTAAGGAACTTGCTATTTTTAGCAGGTATGTCCCGGCAGCCGCTTCCCAGCAATTCAGAATCACGAGCTGATCGCAGTGCCACATAAACGAAGGGAAACAGAGTTCATTTGATACGCATGCAAAGCGAATTAGGTTTTCCAACTTCGGGACCCAAAAAGAGGCATAAAAGGTTAGAATTTTCGAAAACCGGTGTAAACCACCGCGATCAGTGTCCTTCAGGCTATCTGCTGGTAAAATTTCGAGTCAAACGGAGCACTTACTATTTATAGTAAGTCAATTTGGAAACACGCTAAAAATAGTAAATTGAGTGCATGCGTCAGTGTCGACAGACAGGTCACGTGGTGAGGAGCGCCTCATTAAAATTTCAAGTTGATCGGAGCAGTGGAGCTATCAGAAACAAGAGGTTACTATTTATAGTAAACCACCTCCGGAAATGGGCTAAAAATAGTAAATGATGCATGGCAGTGTCGACAGACAGGTCACGTGGTAAGGATGCAGCGTGCAAAATTTCAAATCGTTCCGAGCATCAGAGATGCAGAAATCAGAGGACTTACTATAAATAGCAGGGGCATGAATATTGGCGAAAAACGAAGGAAAAGGTTCTAAGTCTGGATTTCCATCCTGCAGCAGGGGCAAAATGCGCCCAACTTGAAGAGCAAGAGGCCCAAGAAAAATTCTAAGTATGAGAAAATATCCTCCTCCACTAGTAAAATGCGCCCAAAGCTGGAGTGGTCAATGAAAGTCAACATTTCTATCCTGAAGGCAGGCCAAAATGCGCCCAAAGAAAGCTCATGGAAGTTTAAAATTTTTAAGTGTCGGATATCCTCCTCACCCCTCTAAATGCGCCCATCCTCCTCCTAGGTGGAAATGCGCCAAGTTGTAAGTAGTCAAAGGGGGGTCAAAGATTTCCATCCTCCTTGCATGCTCAAATGCGCCCAAATCATGCCATGTGAGGACAAAAATAAGAAGCTGAAAAGTCACTAGCTAGGGCGTTGTAAATGCTTCAGCCTTCACACATGAGAAATGCGCCCAAGTTGTGGTCAACAAGTCAAAGCAAATGAAGAAGTTTCTAAGTTAGAAACTCGTCCTTCACATGTGTTCAAATGCGCCCATCCCTCTCACCCCCTCAAATGCGCCAAGAGGAAGAAAAAGTCAAAGGAGGCGTTGAAATAAGCTTGTCCTCTTGCTACCCCTATATGCGCCATGCAAAGATAAAGTGTTGAGGGTTAAGTGAAGTAATATCCTAGGTGTTGGATTTTTTTTATGAAAACATCTTTCAAATGTGAATTGCGCCAAGGGTGATGAGTGTTGTAAGTGTTAGAAGATATTGCCAAAGGGATGGAAATAATATGCTAGGCGTGGTTTCAAATTTCTTCTAAGAAATAAGCGCCCAAGTTGATATGTGTGAGAATATTGCAAGGTGTTGAAGATGTTTTCCTAGGCGTGATAATATTTTTCCTAGTGTGGAGAAAAATGCGAAGTGGTGGCTAGAAAAATAAAATGTGCCAGGCGCCTTCATGAAAAATTTTCTAAGTGGAGTTGATATTTTCACAGGCAAAGTTTGATCGAGTTGGATATAAAATTTTCTAAGGGAAATTTTTTCAAGAATTTTCTAAGGCACAAATATTTTCTTTCTTAGAAAATACGCCTAGAGCTCTAGGGTGGTGGAATTTTTGAAGCACAGATGAGTCGCCTGAGGTGAAGTCAGAAGATGCCAGCTCCACAGGATTAATAAAAAATTTCCAAGTCAGAGCAAAATTCTCAGAGGGGATCAAAGAATGAGAATAAATTTGATGAAAGAATATTTTCTAAGGTTCAAAATTCAAGAAAATTAAATGAACCCGTTCGTTGGGTACCCATGAATTCGACGCGTTCTGGAGGAAATTTTCTTCTGGGTATCGAAGATTGCCGATGAGGAGTTGATTTTAAGGTCTTCCACAGCTTGTCGGGGATTCCGAGATGAAGATTTCAAGTGGGCACTAGGTTGATGAATTTTCCTAAGGGAAGTTCGAAAATTTTCTAAGGCAAAATGAAGAAAATGTGTTTTCAAGGTGAAATTCTCCATACGATGGATTTGAAAGGAACTGCCTAGATGAATTTGCTTAAATCCTTCGTGAAGATAGTTTTCTTGAGCCAGAGATGAATAAAATCAAGGTTGTCGGAGCTCCAGCAGGTGAAATGAATTCCTTGAAGATGCAGTCGAGGTTGATGTTGTCAAAGATGATACGCCCTTGATGAGGATGGGTTTAAAAAAAAAATTTGGCTAAGGCATGAAGAATTTGAACACGAAGTTGGCTAGTGGAGGCGATGAACGCTTGGAGATCAAAGCATGAAAATCCGGGTAAGTGAGTTAAGTTTGCATTATAAAGTGTTCTAACGCTTCTCTCCTTGCTTGTTTTGCAGGATGAACGTGGAGGCCAGAGCACAATGACTTAAAGTGACGAAGCACGATGATATCACAATCTTCGAAGGAAGATAAAGTTACAAGTTTCAATCTTGAAGGAAGAAAAAGTTATAAGAAAATGGCTAAGTGTTAGCTCAAGTGACAAAGATGAAGACCCTCAAGTGGAAGAAGTCAAAGAACAACGCCAAGAAAGAAGATCAGGAATAGTGTGAACGCGTCTACAAATGGAATCTTCTAGAAGGAATAATGGACATTATGGCTCATTTATTACCCCACTCTCCTTTGTGGCGGTGGTTTTAGGGAAAATCTTGTTTAGGGCATGACGATTCTGGCCACTCTATTGATTGTAACCCTAGCCGTCTTTTGGGACTTGGCTAGCTATATAAAGGGGGAGTCCCCCTCATTTGTAATTCATTAGATATAGAGTCCTAGGCGATCAGACTAGAGTAGAGCGGAGGTACTTTAGTTGTAATATCTTAACATAGTAGTTTAGATTGAAAAGTAAGGAAAGTCTTCCCTTTGGATACTTTGTAAGAAGTTGTCATGTATGCTTTCATAATAAAAGAATTTTCATTGATGGTGAATTCTTCTTTGTTGTGAATAGTTGTTGAGGCTTCTTCGTCCTTCCAATTCACGTAGCATCTTGAAGTAGCTTAAAGTAAAGTAGTATTCACTTTCATGCAAGTAGATGTTAGTTGTGGACTTGTGGTATTAATTGAGGCAACTTCATTTTTATCCATACCACTAGCGGCTTGCTGACGGCAAGTCTGCCTTGTGTGGTCAACTGGAAAACTTTACAAACTTAACTTCGATTGTGATTCATGTGTTTGTATGCGTCGTTCTGATGGTGCTTACATGTTGAGTTATAATTTGAAAACCTCTTGCCACTCCCTTGAAGATTGCACCGACTTTGTGTAAGTTGTCCAACGTGAGGCGGAGCAGAGTCTGGTCGAAGTCTGTCGAGATTGATCCCACATTCCATCCTTAGATAAAAGATTAATTTCTTAGGCCCTCCCCCCCCTTTTTAATTCAGTTCATTTCCGGTTAGGATTAGGAAACTCGTGCTCATTTGCCAAATCATTCAGATCACACGTAAAGCCCTTAGTCTACTGTCTGTTGTCAGCTAACGAACAATTGTGTAAGTCCCCTTGACATACCAGCAATATCACATCGAGCCGAACTGAGCCTATTCGCACTTAAGGAACCTTGGAGTTGAAAGCATGATCTTACTCGCAATCTTAGCATGCTGAATACTTTGTTCAAGAGAGGATAAGGCGTCCGTTGGGAGACTTTATTATGTTGGTGCGGTCTCAAAACCACGTCCAGCGGTGGCTCCTCTGCTTCTTTGAAGTGCGGGCTCGTCGGGAGGGAGCTTCTGTTACAATTGTAGGTTGCTCCTATATGACTATGCCTGAGAAGTCTAACCTTCTTCTTACATTTTTATTTGATCTACTACCTTTGACGCCTTCTTGAGACTGACTTATGCCTTTCCCTTTCGACTGTGCTCTGGAAGAAGAGGGAAGTGTCTTTGGCGGCTCTGCTACTGGAATGGAGTTTTTCCTCTTAAGGATTAGGAAAACCTTGCTATGCTCGAGGACTTGTCTTGTCCTGTCTTCAACTGAGAGGGACTCTTTATTAGCCCAATTGACTTGAGGAAGGGGCTGATCTTCAATTCGCTTCTGAGCATACATTGGGAGAAGCACATCCTCATCATCATCTGATAACCCTTAAATGTCTTCTGATAAGCAGTCTTTCATCTGGTGAAGAGTGAGCCTGTTGTAACTACGCCTCCGCACCTCGAACTCATATATGCAGTTGGCCCAAAAGTATTCGAGAGCGGGTAAGTGAGCATAGTTTTTCTCCAATCGGCCAGCGTAGACGCCATGAGGGTCATAAGATCGTCTCTCGCTGTAAGGCTTGAGACCAAGTTTTTCTAACTCATCCCCCATGGTCTTAGCATCTACTGCTGTTTTGCATGTATAAATTCCCAACGCCAATGGAAAACCGAGGGCAGGTTTCTTTCTGTTCCTCAAGACTGTGTGGACCTCACATGCCTGCCTTAAGAACTCCATGAAGACGACCTCGTCTGACGGGTACCTTGGTAACATGAGTGGGGCACCTGAAAAGCCATAGACTCTGAGATAGGTGAAAGTAGGAAATTGTATGAACCAATCAGCCCACTCCACCATCGCTGCCCTGGCGACTGAAGAGATACGGACGTGCAATTCATTGTCTAGGTCCCGCACTGTATATATCAGGAAAGCCTCATTCACCCTCTTGTAGTGATGTAGAGACTTCGTGAATTCCAACTGAGGAAAATAGTTGTAGATATGTTGTACGCTCAATGATCCCTCAGTGTTCAACCCTCTGAATTGACCTTGGTAGGCCACTAGGTAGACTAGATAAGAAACCATATGGAACTCATGAATCTGGAAATATTCCGTTATCTGCTGATGAAGATTGTCACTGATCAAGGTGGGCCAATCATAGAACTCGGTCTTCTTCATGATATGAGGAATCACATAGAACATCCATGGTTGAAACTTGGTAGCATCTTCTTGTCCAGTGACCCTGTTGAGCAAGGTGATTATGATGGCAATCTCATCTCTGAACTCCCCTCGCCCGACATTCTTAGGCAAAGTCTTATGTTTCTCCTTCATCCACCTCTGTGCAATTTTCTTGGTATACTTGTCCTGATGCATTTCCCACATCTTTTCACATTCGCCCTTTGAGATAGTGACACTTTCAGGCCAAAGGGGAATGGAAAAGCATTTGTCGATTACATCAGGTTTCAAACTGCAAATCAATCTGCCATGAACTGACTGGATCTCCCTTGTAGCCGGATTGTAATGCTTGATGCAAGTGATTACGAACTCGAGGCTCTGAACTGAAATAGTAATAGACGCTGCTGCGAGGAGTCCAGAGTGTCCCAGGTTTCTGATTGAAGTGTTGCCTGCACTCTCCAAAGCGTGTAGATCAAACACCGGCTTGATGTGATGCAAGTTTGTCTCAGCTGTTTTGATGTAATCATGATAGAGAGTTGATTCAGTCTTGAAAACATTGGGAGTATACTCCATTTCGAAAACCTTGAAGAATGACTGTAAACTCGCCTATGTTCAGACAAGTTTTGAGCAATTTACTATTTTTAGAATGCTGATTTTTCTTCCTCCAACCGACAAAGTTTTGAAAATTTTTCTGAGATATGGGTTTTGCTCAAAATTTTGTTGCAAGACAACCTAGATCGTCCATTTTTGAAAATTTTGATTCTAGACTGAAAAAGTAGCAAACCCTAATTTCTTCAATTTTTTACGAAAAAAAGCTGGCACCTAGGTTTTGTTCAGAATACAATTAGAAATTGACCTAGTTGATCAGATTTGAAAAACATTGATGGCTGATCGAAAAAACAGCCAACCCTAAAATTTGAAATTTGCTTGAAAAAAGCTATAATATGGGTTTTCTTTAGAAGACTGATTTGAGAGGACCCAGATGATTAAAAATTGAATGCACTGAGGATTTCACTGACATGCAAATAAAAAGCAGCTGCTGCAACTTGATGAACTTCTTGAAAATCTCTTCAGAAGAATGAGTTGATAAGACCTAGACGGCTGAAAATTTGAAAATCTTGGCCTTCTTGAAAAATTTGATCTTCTGGATGAAAAAGCATGAAAAAGCAAGGCCTTATGCTGCTGGTCTGAAAAATTTAATGAAGAATCAGCAAACTTGAGTTCTTGAATCATGAAATATCACTTCAAACTTGCTGCTCCAACTTTCTCCTTGGAATGCCACCTGTAAAAATAATGAAAATTACATGAAAGAGAGGTGTTAAATAGGCTTAGGGTTTGAAATATGTTTGCTTTCTTTTGCTTTTATCTTCAAAACCCTAAAATTGGCCTGTTCAATGAACTTGGACATTCTCTTCATCATCTCATAATTTTGAAATTTTTGAAAACTTTGAAAATTTCACTAAGGGATTGAAAGTTGGGCACCCTTCTTGGCTAGAGGCGCCTACTTCATTCAAACTTAACCATTTTTTTGAGTTTTTCAACTTTTCTTCCATTTTGACCCCTGGTTTGATCCTGATTTCTGAATGTTCAGTTGATCCAGTGGACGAGCTGAATGATTCATCGCGAAGCTCGACTTATTCTGAGAAAATTGTTCTGGAGGGGTCTCTGGCGAAAAACTTCGTTTTGACCTTCAAATTCATGGGAGCCTATTTCCTCCAGGGGCGCCCATTTTGTCCAGAGTTAGCCATTTTAAACATTTCAAGTTCTTCATTTCCCTTTGATCTTCTGATGAAATCCTGATCCCGGGAGCTACGCTGATCCGATTGACTGGCTGACAGGTTCACTGGATAGCTTGGCTGAATCCGACGAAGTGATCTTGGAGGCTGCATAGGTGAATTTCATCATTTCAGAGCTCAAAACCTTGGGCACCCTTTCTCTCAAGGGGCGCCCAACCTCACCAGACTTGGCCATTTTTAACATTTCTTCAACTCTCCTCTACAGATGATCTCATCAGATCTGGTGACCTCGAGCTCGGATTGGCTGATGGCTGGGCTTGTCGCGAAGCTGAGAAGATTCTGAAAGGGGTCTTCTGGGAGTCACTTCACCAAAAAGTTAGATTTAATACTCCAAACGCTTGGGCGCCTATTTGCTTCTGGGGCGCCCATTTGCTCCAGACTTAGAATATTTTATCTGATTTTATTCTTCTCATTTGAACTTTCATTTTATACCTTGAGCTAGATCTGGATTTGCCGGAAATCGGCCAGTCAAATGTCCTGACAAAGATATCCGCTGCGAAGCTGTTTGAATTCCAGAGAGATTGAGCACTTTAGCAAACCCTAACTGCTGGATTTGCTCCTTCAAAAAGCTGGGCACCCTTTTTCACCAGGGGCGCCCAAAGTTCCCAGACTTCGTCAAATTTTGATGATTTTGATGTTTTTCATTCTGACTTCTGTTTGGATACTCCTTGTTTGATCTTGAATCCCGGACGACTGGATGAACCGATGACTGCACCGTTGGATTCGTTGCGGAGCTGGAAGAAAACTGAGCAACTTTGCTTGGAGGCTTAAACCCTAATTTCAACATTTAATGCCCTAAAAAGATGGGCGCCTTTTTCCTCCAGGGGTGCCCATGACAAGCAGTGTTAGAATATTTGTCATAGTTTACACCACCTTTCCTCGTTCTTCGTGCTTGCTCACCAACTCACCTTTTGCTCAATGCTTCAGTGTTGAATGTGACGTTCGATAGCTGACTGACCTCCATTGATGACCTCGGAGCTCCTGATATACTTTTGAAAAAGCAGAAAAGACCCACTAGGGCAAAACTGATCATTTTGAGATTCTGACTGCACCAGCCTGATATGGAAGTATTTTGAGCCAATCAAAATCAGTTTGAACCCTATCGAACCAACTTTCTATTTATAGAAAGTTTTGCCAGTATCTGTTTTGAAAGAAACCCAAAAAACCCAGAAAAAGTAACTATTTTTAGGAAATTTCTAAAAATAGCAGTTTTCCTAAAAAGTAGGGATGAAAAACTAAGATCTGGGTTTTGTATATTAGGTTGCTCTGGGCAGACCCAGATCGTCAGATTCTGGAAATTTTACATTTTAACCCCTCATGCAAGACATGGACACCCAAATTTTGACCTTTTTGACAGATTTAACAAGACTTTTACTCATTTCTTCAAAATGTATAAGTGTAGCAAAAATTTTAATTTTGGGGTACAACACTATCCAGATAGTTTCACATGTTTTACAATGTCGTACTGGATCTTCTGAGCCATTCCCCGTAAACTTCGGCAGCTTCTACCGCTTAGGAGTCACCATCTTTCCCCGTTGCCCTCCTTGTGTATTGGACCCGATTAGATTGGTTTCCCTGCTACGTTCTAGTGCGTCACTTGCACTCTCGACCACGTACGAGTCACTCCCACATCTTCCTTCGGCGTCCTCGACACCTTGAGTCTCCTAGGGTTCCCTTCGGTACTCTCTCCGCCTTGGGGTATTGGGCTCAAATCTTCCACTCGTCAGCCGTTCGTCGTCGTCTGATAAGGACAACTCCCGAAAACGTTTGATGCTACTACTTAATTCATCTTCGTTCTCATAAGGATCATACCTTCCTACGTACGGGGTGCCGAAGGGTCCTTCGTCCCTCCCTTCCACCAAACTTTGATGTGCTCTTTCAATGGATGTGTCTATTCGTGTCAGATTCTCATGTGTTCTTTTAATACTCTGGTTTATTTCAATTAGATCCTCATCAAATTCCTTACCAACTTGCTGCAGTCTTCTTCGCCGGTTTTCTTGTTCTTGCAGCCTGAGTGATCGCCGAACCTGCTCCTCCTAAGTCTTGTGCCCGCTAGGTACTCGGTTCTTGTCTTTGTTCAGCCGTACGGGCATTAAAATTTATTCAGGCGATCATTGTTGACTATTGGACGTACGTCTCCGGCTAGTGTCGCGTTCCTCTTCTAATTTGGTTCTCTCTTCATAGCACTGCAGTATTTGCTGCCTTCGATGTTCCTGATCCTCTTCTTCTCGCAAGTCTTGCAGAATAATGAAATGACGGGCCAGCAATCTGGGCATACGATTCAGGAGGTGATTCACCTCGTCATTTACTTCCAACCTATCCCAGATAACTTCCTCAGGGATCTCCCCTTTGCGGGATTCCCTATGTACGTGATCTCGTAATGATATCTTCCACAGATTGATAAAATATTCAGTCAATAGGTCTTCCCTTTCCTCATTGCTATTCACGGGTTCATCTGTCGGGAGACTCATTACGCTGCCATGACGAGTGATTCCCTAGTTCGCTCAGGCAAGGGCGCCAAATGTTTACTCACTACGGGTACAATGACGTACAAAGTAAACAAAAATATAACATTGACAACATATAATAATCACATGGCAATTGCACAGAACATAGATGTATTGCTTTATTTAGTATTCACCATTTACATCATAATGTCTCTAGACAGAACATAGCATAGCATAGTAGAACCGCAATGTTTCCCGACTACATGACTCAAGTACATATAGTACGCTGGCGGTGGTTGAGGTACCAACCATAGCGTCCCTTCATTATAACTAATTACTTCGTCAGGAACTTAATTCCCGAGACAACTAACTAACAAGACACGTACATAACATAAGCACATGGATTATTAATATTAACTAAAGTCTTATTTACTTATGACTCCCAACCGACCAAGTACACACACTCGGCCAACTACATCATCCCTCCCACAAAGTAGTCATCTTCCAGACGACTGAAAACCAAAAATGCCAACTCGAGTTCTTGCTTGGTGCTAGCCAATTCCTTTTCTTTTCCCTGTGGCTGACTCTCCCTGTCGGCTGAAAGTCACTGCACATCATCCACCTGTGTATCTTTTTCCACCTCTAGCTGATCCTCCTCTGCCAACTGATTGTCACTCTCAACCAATACTCCATCTCTCTCCACCAACTTCTCCTTGAGAGCTGCAACTCTCGTCTGCTCGACAGCCAATTGCTCCTGCGATTGCACTATGATGGCTGGTTGCACTGCAAATTGACAATTCCAATAAATATGATGGGCGTCTGGGGGCAGCGCCCTTAGTGGGGTCGAGGGGCAGCGCCCCCGCCACCAAGACCAATTTAACACTTCTGAAACCACTCAAAACTGCATCGCGCGCCTCATTTTCATAAAGAATTTTCCGAGGTTTGAATATGTAAGGTGTTGAAGCTGAAGCTAAGAAATCTGAGGATTTTGCATTGTTTTCTTAGATTTTGCTTTCTCGTCGATAATGGAGCGCTGGCCTCTTGTTTCGCTTGCTCACGTCACGGCTTCTCTCTCTCACCAGCGGTAGTGCGCCCCTTTGGTATGGTTGCCTCTTGCTTGCTAAGTCACGGCCCTATGTCCGTCTGACCTTAATCCGTCTGGTTTCATGTGATTTAGGCGTCTGGGTTTTGCTTTGTTGGATCATGCGGCCTTCACGTGGTATTTCGCGCATTATGGATTTGTCAAGGTTGTTCTATGCATGCGATCCTAAGGTAAGCACCATAGCACGCCTTTCTCGGCGCTTCTTAAAGTGGATAACCGTCGCGTTTTCCTAGTTCGCCGGCCCGTCACGACATACTTGTAGTCCTTATCTCGTCACGATGCCAGATTCTCGTCTTTGCGTTTAAAGCTGCTTCTCGTCTGGTTCTCTTCTTCAAACCACCGTGGACTAACGCCAGCTCGTGCGGTCCGATAGTCGCCAGTGCTGCTGCCTTTTGCTCCATATGATTAATTTGAATTTCTCCCGTTTTTGTTTGTCTGTTCCGTGTCCATTCCATTCCATTTCCTTCATTTCCATTTCCTCCTTCATTTCCTTTCCTTCCTCCCCTTCCTCTCTTCCATTCCTTTTTATTATTTTCTCATCCTCTTTTCCATCTTCTTTCCTTTCCACTTTATTTTTAGTTTTCCATCTTCCTCTCCTCCTCCATCTTTAATTTTTTTCCAATGTCGTTCATTTTCTCTCTCATCCCCTCTCTCTTCTTTTCCATTTTTCCTTTCAGCTCTTTTTTCTCTCTTCATCTCTTTTCTTTTTTTCTAATTTTTTAATTTTTTCGTACTTTTCATTTTTTAACTCCAACACATTTTTTTCATCTCGTACCTGTTTGGACTTGTGGATTGGCATATTGTCCAGTTTTGATACTCTTTCTTTGTACTCTCCATTCTCGGCCGAAAGTGCTTGGCTGGGCCTTCCTTGTTTCTCTTCTTCCTTGATTTCCCCGATTTGTAGCATGTTACACTCTCGGTGGAACACTTCATAGTCTTCCATCTGCTAATGAAATAAGCCATTCAGCGAGCTTGTCCCGTCCTTCGAACAACTCTCGAGTTCAAGTACGCCTTCGGTGTTCGGTTCCATAGCTTTCCTTCCTCCGTCCACATCCAACTCACCTCCATCCGATTCAGATCCGGAGGAAGCCGATTCTTCGCTCACGGCTTGGTTCTTCAAGTCGATGACGTACTTCCGCCCGTTGTTCTCGATCGAGAGTGTGTTCCTCTTCCAATTATGATTTGCCTTTGCCGCTATCAGCCATCCTCTCCCAAGTAGTGCATTGTATGCTTTCCTCTGTAATGGGATGACAACAAAATTTAGCAAAAACTGTTGTGTCCCAATCGTCACCTTCTGCGCCATTAGCGTTCCCAACGGCTTGATACCATGTTGATCAATGCCAACCAGTTGAAATGTTGGCGGCGAGAGTGTAGGCTTCCCAAGACTCTTCCATGTGTCTTCGGGTAGTACGTTGACTCCCGATCCTCCGTCAACGATAGTATTTGTCAAGATATTTCCTCTGATCTCCATATGCACGACCGCTGGCATCTTCCGGATGTTCGCCGTGAGCAATACTGGGTTGATTGTTTGTTCACCGTACGGTGGCGGTTTTGGTACCAATTCTTGCCTTCGTTCCTCCAATCGTGGTCGCTTGCCATCCATGACGACGTTTATGATCGCCAATCCCAACTACGGCATGGTCTGTTACTTTGATCGGTACGATGGTCTGCAGTACCTGTCGTACGATGTTGGTTTCCGCCTCCAACTGCCAAGAGGTTCCTGGCTTCTCCAGAGGTACTTTGTTTTCCTTCGCCATTGCCAGTTCCACTTTGGGTTTTGCTTCCTTCATCCTTTGTTTCTCTGTACATGGATCTGGGTAAGTGGCCTTTTTTGCTTGTGCTCTGGTGATCGCTAGTACCTCTTGTTCTTCTACTTCCAGCATGTGGATACCCTTTTTCTTAGGGCATTCGTTATCTTCATGATCGCCTGGTCCACACCACTTACACAATCTCCCTCTCGAACCTTGACCGTTCTGGCAATCCCTGGCAAAGTGGCCCCATTCGTTGCACTTCCTGCATTGGATCGTGGGCCTTCCTTTTGCATCGTACTGTATCATGTTTCTTTGGCTTCTGTTGCTTCGGTAACCTCCAGGGGATGCATTGCTATTGTACTAGGGCTTCGGTGGTGTGTTCGGCGGTGTTGACGACTCTCCTTGAGTGAAGAGTACTTGTGTACCCCTTGCTCTCGAATTGTATGGGCATTCCTTGATGGAATGTCCCATAACTTGGCAGATATCACAAAACATCTTCTTTAGACAGTTCGCTTTTGTGTGACCTTCCCCATTGCACTCTGTACACCACAGTTCTCGTGCTTCCCTCGCACTCTCTTTGTCGGCCTTCAATTCTTTCATCATTCGCATCATATCTTTTCTGAGTGCTTGTACAGTCTTGGATTCACCGTTGCTGTCGTTCAGACTCTCCTCATCGTCTGTCTTCTTTTTCCCTTGGGAGGATGTTTTATTTTCATTTTCTATGTCTATTGCCCGATTGTATGCTTCGGCGTACGACGAAGGAGGTACGACTTTCATTTTCTTTCTTAATGACGGAAGCAAGCCCTCGATGAACCATCTTTTCTTCAACCCGTCGGCCGGATGTGCCTCCAATTTCCCCAGCAAATCTTTGAGTCTTCGGTTGTAGGTCCACACACTCTCATGCTTTCCTTGCTTGGTATTGTATATCTCCGCAACAATCTCGCTATCATCCCGCAGGAGTTTGAACTCCTCTTGAAATGGTTGCTTCAATAATCTCCATGTAGCTTTGTGTGCTTGATCTAATTCTGAAACAATTTTGGGCTAGAAATTGCTTGTATTAACAGGAAGAATTGATTACAATATATAGAGAAGTAAAGTTACTGTAGACATTAAATGTCTACCTACTAGCTACCTACCAACTACTGTTGATAAGATTGACCATTATACAATATCAAAATATAATATTCTAACACCCTCCCTTAATGGTCAATCGACTAACTAGCCTACAGAAAACACTCTGCAGGTCGATTGCTCACAAATTCTTCAAAACACTCTGCTGCTACGGAGACCCTCCCTGGATCTACAGAATGTTGATGACCAAGAGCACCAAAAAAACAGAGAAGGTTGCCCCTTCTTTAGAAAGCTCTGCAACAAGAGACAAGAGCCTGCCACTGACTTTGCCACTGAGATGAGTCCGCCACTAACCCTCCCAGAATTTGCAGAACTGCTGACCAGAAGTCATCACAAAAAGTCCAACCCGACGTTGGGTAACAGAGCTGTCCTTCCCTGAAACCAGAGACACACCGAGAACAATTGCCACGATTTGAGAAAAAATCGGCAAACCATCGAAACTTTTGCAGAGGAGCACGACGCCCGAAAACAGACTGCAAGAAGCTAGTTGTGTAGATGTTTGCCTTAGCAACGCCAAGTGCGACCAAAACAGATTGCAACAAAGTACGATTTTTTAGGAAAAAATCGCCAAACCCAGATATCCGAAGATTACAAATCATCGTTTTTTCGAAAAAAAAGGGTAA